>NW_010582321.1:437741-486330 GCF_000705375.1 Tinamus guttatus | reverse complement strand
TATCCTAATATCAGTAATAATATCCTAATTCTGCATTTTATGAGACAGTGAAGGAGGCTTTCTGTCATTTCTCTAGTCCTTGACTGAACTCTACAATGTTGTTCATTCTTGTTTTCTTCATTTGTAAAACAGCTGAAGAGAAAATAGTTTTTCCAAACAAGTTTATTGAAAGAAAAAGAAGGTTAACTGGCATAATGCAGCATCATTGCCCCAGTCTTTAAAAGCTGTGGAAGAATTGGTTGAAAAGGGGGAACTGGCAGAAAAATCTAGGGCCTAACAGAAGTTTAGGCATTACAGAGGCTTGCTTGGGGTGAGACACAGTTGCCACTTCCAGGATGGTTGATACTCATGGACTCAGCTCCTCCACAGTTCCCTAGGCAGCACAATCTGCCCTCCTCGCAGCTGCAAAGGGGAGTAACGGAGGGATGGAGCGGAGTGAAGACACCGCGGCCCAGCTCCCTGTGCTGGGCTGCTGGTAAGCCGCACACTGGCTACCAATGGGAGATGTATGATAAGACATCCAGTGCTGAGCCAGCAAAGGTGGCAAATCACTCCTTTTGGACGAACTTTACTTGAACTTTGCTCATTGTAATCTTATTATAATGCCAACCCACACCTCCATCCCAAAAGTTATCCACCTCCAAGATACAACCACTCCTCACTGAACACGCTCTCTAGATTTCCTATTGACTATACCTTTAAATGAAAGCAAGACAGGTTTTTTTTTGCCAATCAATAGCAAAAGTAAGTGTGACTACAGTCACTCAAGCTCTACCTAGATGTAAAAAAAAATATATTAAAAGTGAACTAAGGAGGCGAGTGTGAGAGAATTGCTCTAGAAAGGGGAACTTAGTGAAAAGTAGAGCCTAACAGAAGGTATGGCATTACAGAGGTTTGCTTGAGGAGAGAGACAGTTACCACCTCCAAGATGTTTGGTATGTGTGGAATCTAGTTCTCCATGATTCCCTTGGCAACACACAATATCTGCCCTCCTATCACACATTAATAAGAGTAAATGAGAGTGGAGCAGAATGGAGACACCATGGCCAAACTTTGTCGGCTTCCCTGCAGAGGGGATAATGTGACGAGGCCGTGCAGACGATGAGTGAATGGAGGGTGGAGCAGGGTGCAGACACCCGGCCAAACTCTCTTCCAATAGACTTTGCTCAAACTTCTCCTCCTTCTAATCTCATTATAATATCAAAACATAACCCCATCCCAGAAGTTAACTGCTTCCAAGGAATGACCACTCCTTACTAAGCATGCTCTCTAGATTTTCAATTAACTTGTGAGACTTTTTGAAAAACAATGAATAACAAAAGTAAGTATGACTAGAGTCACTCAAGCTCCACCTAAATGTAAAGCAAAATATATAAAAGGCGAACTAAGGAGGGATCTGGTGGGAAGGAAAAATGGGATAAGAACTAGGAAGGAAGAATGGGTCGGTAAGAACAGAGGAAGAGGCACTAAGGAAGAAAGAAGAGGAGAGAGGGAAGATTCCATCATAACTTCTGGGATCTGTTGACCGTCTGATCCCCCTTTCCTCCCCTTGGGTTGGGAGGAGGAGACTTGAGGCTTCTTCTGGGGTGAGTGATGATTGTGCATTTGCACATCAGAGCTAGCTAAAAATCCCACTCTGTAGTAGAGAATTTCCTGTACCAAAACCCAAAACCTGCTTTGTAAATCTTGCATTTGAATAAATCATGCTATTCATGAACAAAATTCACTCTTTGGAAGGCGAGCGGACCTACAGCCAACAGTTTGTGAGCCCGATAATGCCAGAGTCGGGACTATAGTTACCACAGTATTAAGAGGTGAGTCCAGCTGCCTCTAGTCCTCTAACCTCTGATGACCATCTGGAATGCAAGGGGATTCACCTCTTACCAAATTTGCCTCCCTCCCCCTTTTAAAGTGCAGCAATTTCCACCAGCCTTTCAGTGGAAATGAGTGCCCTCACTCTGAAATAACACATGTAAACTTAATATGTATTGCCTAAATTTATCTAAATATTGCATTTTTTTATTAAAAAGGCACATATCTTTGAATCACTACATTAGTGAGTTGATCAACATATTTTATTATGATCAGCCTTCGAAGTCCCAAATTGCAGTTTATTTTCAGTTTTAATTTTAAAGTAATCTATTGAAGATACTAGTATATAAATTAAATGAACAGTCACTTGTTTATCCTGTTACCAGTTTATATGGTGCCATGCATATCAGCTGCTATTAATTCCTTAGTTGGCACTAAGTTTATTTTAGAGAACTCCTTAGATTACTTTCTATACGTTGATGTGTAAGCAACTTTGTTGGACTGTACTTGATAGCACAAGGAGAATAATAGTTTTTTTTTTTTTCTCTTCAAAAAGAAATTAATACAATTTAGCACCAGAAGTAGGTTGCAATATTTCCACCTGCTGATCGTTTAAAGACAGGCTAGCAAGTACCTGTGAGTTCTAGTATTTTGGGGTGCACTGTTTGAGTTTCAGATGCAGATCTCATTGCCTGTTTTTTTTTAAGTTGGAAGGTAAAATAAAAATAAAAGCAGTGAATATGAATACAGTGTAAAAACTTCATTCTTAATAAATAAACAACAAAGATCTTGACTCAGAGCATTTGAGAAAAAACATATGTTCATAGAAAAAGAAATAAGTTGAATATGAAGAATGAATGATTTCAAGTAAACTATTTCTTGCAGAAAGAGGGCTAGGTGGTTTTCCTTTGGCACTTACTGAACTATTTTTTCTCTGCGAGGATGGATCCAAATAAGAATTTTCTTAGTCTTTCCAGTGAGAAAGGTCTTCTTTATTGCCTGGGAAGAAGCATGGTCTCCTTATGTAAAGAAGATTCATTTTTTCTCACAAAAATGCTAATTCCTTAGGATGATTTTACTTTAAAGAAACTGATAATCTTTTTCATTGACATTTTAACATCAACAAAAAAGTTTGATTTGTTTTCCGTATTGATACTGCCCTTCAATTAAATATCTATCATACCTACTCCATACCTGAAAGACTGACCCACTGATAAAACCATTCCCTAGATACTTCTATTATCATGAAGCTGCATTAAGGATCCATCCTTTTGATGGATCATCAAAATAACTTGCAAAAGAAGTTGATAAAACTAGGCTTTTCACTTGTTTTCCAAAATATTTATTTCGACTCCTCAGATGACATATCAACCTGCAGTCAGTTGCCTGAATAACAACATATCAACAAAATGTCAGTTTGGAAAATTCAAAATGGCATCTCCTGTAAAACAAATCTGAGAAACATCTGTGCTTAAGAAAAGGAATCATTGCAACCGCAGCATGCATTTTCGTATACCTGCATAACTTTTTTGTGTACATGAATTAAGTATTATGGTTTGCAACATGCATTACTGCATAATCTTGTTGAAATGTATTGAAGACTCGACTTCTCATTTAGCTAGAGAATTCCATAAAAGGAATCATAATTTAAATAAACAAACAAAAAAACAGTGAGCTAATTCACAAGAATATAATCAGTTTAACATAAAATTCTACATACATGAATGTGAATTTGAGTAAAACAATTTTATTTTCTTTTACTTGAAATCAAATATCCAAGTAATAGGGAAACTTTACAATGGATGAAAACTATCAGGATTAGAGTCACAGTTTTTAAGCTGTCATCATTTCTCCAGTGACCCAGATATGTCATGTTCTGAGCTTCTAAACACAGAACTAAAATGTGGAACTTCCAAGAAACAATTTTCTTCAGAGCTTCAAAATGACAATGGCAGTTTGTAGTTTTCAGAAGTGTCCATCATGACAAAAATAGATACCTAGTAAAGCATATACTTTAAAAATGGAAATATAAAAACTACAAGAAATAAAACATTGAATTAAATTTTCCTTTTGTTAAAGGAGAGTTGCCATTTTAGTAAGTCAAACTGTTTTTTGCTGTTTGGTAAAAAAAAAAATGGAGAATTAGCTGGCAAAGCTTAATCAGTGCTCTTTGGGCTCTGCTTCTGCACATTGCCCACATTTCTTCTAGTGAATTAAAACTTCATCTCCTGTGGAGAGCAGCCTGATAAGCCTTTGTATCCAGCATAATTGCCCTCAAAATGCTGCTGAGTTGAGGGACATGAATTTAGAATACTGAATTTCAACAGTTTTATCCTGATTTTTGTGGCTAAGAACTTGAATATGGATGGTCAAAAAAAAAAAAAAAGATAGGTACAAGCTAGGTAGAGAGACTGAAAGGGAAACAGCTTCTCAGTATGATAAATATCTTCATCAACTACACGAGTATTCAACACCTAAAATTGTTCAAGTGCCCGAAAGTTCCCAGATCTGACTGTGTTCAAAGGATTATACCAATATTATAATCAGCTAGGTTTGACATTGTCAATACGTTGACATTGTATCTCATTTGTACAGACATTTCTACATCAACACCTTGTTCCTTACCCGTATAATAAAATACCTCTACACATGCTTCGTACTGTCTTTCTGCTTGTAACACGTATCCATTCTTACAGAGGAAAGCTGAGTTGTGGAAGTCTGAGGTCAAAAAGCAAGCAAAAAGAACTTTTAAAAAGAAATATTAAGGTACTTAAGAAACCCCTAAACTTACCTCAGAAATGCTTCTGATGATTAGCAATGGATGAAATGCCATGTGAAATGCTATGTGTGTGTCAACTCAAGTGTTCCTGCAAGAGAAGACTGCATCATATTCCTTTCTCTTTCTTCTTCCTCCTCAGTGTATGCTCTCACAGTAATGTAGAACCTCTATCTAAATATACGAATATCAATGACTCTGAATAATGATTCTGAATATATGATAATATTGACTGTAAACCAATTAGGGATATACCTCAGCTATGTAATCAAACCAATAGCTACAATTTTATAGTAAAAAAAAATCATTTAAAGATTCTACATAAGACACCATTTAAATTATTAATAAGAGACTTAAAATAATCAAGAATTCATTCCCTCCAGACATCACTAGAGTCTCAAATTAGTTTGGCCAATCTCAATAAAGTTTTTCAGTGAGGTGGCTGCAACAATTTTAAAAACTTTCATGGGTTTTGTCAATCCCCTGATGGCAAATGTTCTTAGCAGAATCCTAGGCACTATAAATTTCAGCACAACGCAAAATAATCAACATCTTTTCTTTTTAAAACCGTAGCTAAGCTCTTCAATATCATTCTCACTGCATTTCAATGCATCTTGCAGTGAAAATATTAATGTTATCCAGGGGTCAACATATCTTTTATCCTAAATTATAATTATGGTTTGTAAAATATTAATACCCAAAGTGACAGAAAGGCATTCCTAGTCCCTTTAGTGATTTCAAACATTCAAGAGTTTTTATATAAATTATGACTGTATTGTTCAAGAGTTCACTAGCTCCCTTGGACTTCTAGTAGACAAGGTCAGCAGAAAAGGGTGGAAAACACACATACACACACAGTTTATATTGAAAAAGAATAAAACAACTAAAAACAAAACAAATAAACTAATTGGCTTTAAATAAAATCTCAGATTCTACTATGTTTCAGGTAACATCCTTATCCTTGACATTCTTTTTGTAGTACAAGACAAAAGCTAGCACAATTTCAGATGTTGAAATTGAAAAAGCAAATGCATCAACGTGTCATGGAACATCTCAGCAAAGTTTGATTCCAGTCCCACTTTATTTATTTATTTTTTTATTTATGCTGGCTTTGTAAGTATTTCACTCTCATGGGTCTCTTTCCATGAAGTACTACAGCTGCATCATGCCTAACTAGAAAATAACTGCTGAAAGAAACAGATTGCACTGAAAAAAAAAATAGATCAGAAAAATTAGGTCAGAAATGGGATGACTGCAATTATGTTCACACTTGCGTTTCTACAGATCAGTTAATCAACTCAGAAGGTTTAAGAAAATTTGCAGAGAAACTGGAAGAATCTGCACCAGGCAGGCAATGAAAGCTCAGCTGGAACAAAGTTGAAAATGGCAAATATCTGCAAATTAATTTTGTTTCTTTGTAAGAGAAATTTAGTCTGTATGAATGAGCGATCCTCTTCCAAATTTGAGCTTGATAAATATATGTGCAAATATGCTTCTATACACATACATATATGTAGGTGCACAGGTGTATACACACACAATGTCATATAGGGAAGATTTTATGAGAAAAGTAACTTCAAATCACTTAAAAAAGGGAGGGAAGGAAAACTGCAGGCATCATTCTCACAGGGAGAATGCAAGAGCATACATGCGTTGTTTGAACCATGTGGTCTCGGAGGCAGATGGTTGGGTACAGGACAAATAGCCTAGCAATGATTTAAAGGAGGTGGAATAAGAGCAATATTTAAGGCCTGCAGGATTTAATTGCTTAACTCATTTGCAGTATAAATGATTTGCTATGTGGAACCTTCAATCCCTCCCTATCTTCCATAAACTGAAGGTTCACTAAATTTTTTTTCTTAGAAACACAGCTACCCTCTGTCTGCTACCCTTATTTTCTTTCTCTTCCATTCATAATGATAAAATCAAATATTTTTCCAGGGGAAAAAAGAGCAGGCAGCACTGTTACCTATTTCTAGGTAGAAATGTCCTGAATTTCAGTGAGGTAGAGGAGTTTTATACTGTATTGTGCATAGGACAGCATTTTTATTCCATATCCAAAATGCACAAAAAAGTCCACCTTTTTTTTTTCAAAACATATATATATATAAATTCATAACATGAAATGAGAAACTCAGAATGAAATTTCCATTTGCACTGATAGTGAACAAAAGCCTACTACTATATATAACAGCTATATAACAACTGTTTGTCTTCATAGTAAGGTTAAAGTATACTGGTGTTTAATAAAATTGCAGCTGTAACCTGTGTTTTTACCGACACTGCTCACAGCTAAGTGATAGTGCAACAAGTACACCGTTAAGTGGTATGTTAAGGGCCATAGCCTAAATGCTCTGGCCTCAGTCAAAGACTGAATAATTGATTTTAAATCCCAATGGATCATGCAGACTTCATAAGTCATGAATTGCTGTGCTCCAGTATGATACTGCAATCTTAAAGGAAAAAAAAATGTAGATTTGAAAACAGATTATTCATGATTTTTAACAAATAAAACGAACAAAAATGCACTCCTGATTTGAAAGAGTGAACACACTGAAAACTGGACACTCAGTGTTCAGATTTGCCTTTGCATTCTTCCTCCTCATGGTGAATTCTTAATTCAATGGTAACAAAACATCAACATTTCAGAGCTGACCAAAATCAGAAAACTGTTTAGTCTCAAAAATGCAGACAAAAATTTTGTACTAAATTCTACAAGACTTAATTTTCTTTCTTTTTTTCTTTTGTTAGATAAAAATTTGGATTGACAACAAACTAGCAAGGTAGGTGAATGACAGCTAAACTTTTTGCTTCACATTCCTCAAATGTTTGCTTAGTACAGACTGTTTTTTTCCAGATTCTTTAGTCTCAGTTTGGTTTGATATACTACAGTAAGTAAGTACTATAATGTAAATTTTGAAATATTTCTATTAAGGAACCAGCAGTTAAAAAGCATTTTATAATTCAAATAGAAATAACTTGGTGATGGAAGCTTTTCAATCAAATGGAAGAGAATTTTAAAAGTGACTTAGTATATACTTTTAGATAAGAAGCTGCGGATATAAGACAGAGGAGACAAGGTATATTTCAAAATACCTCGAAATATAAAGCTCATGCTCTATACTTCATTGTTCAGGTGTGGTATGATTAATCTTCAACTATTGTATCAATATAAGCAGCATAACACTTTGGGAATGGTTTAACATCTGTCACTCACCCTTGTTTTATTTAGACACCATTCTAAAAGAGAGTCCTAAAAAAATTATGTCTTTCGTAAGACCTATTGGTTTTAACTACCTCTTGCAGTGATTCTTGAGATGCTTGCTTTCTGCTACTCTTTTAAAAAATAAAATAGTTTTGACTTACTGCTTGTTTCCTCTATATCTTTCCTGAATGTAGTTCCTGTATGAATTACAAATAGGTAGAGTTGGGAAAGGGTAGTGGATTTAACTCACTATATTGAAGAAGTGGCCATGTGTTACTTTTGAGAAATCAGAGTGCTTATGTGGTAAATTTCTAGATTTGGCACTGGGAATATGGCTGTACAGACAAGAAAAAAACAAAACAAAACAAAACAAAAATATTAATCTGTCTTACTGAACAGCAGGAAAAAGTATGTCCCAGGAGCAATAGCAGCAGCTGCTGGAATGTTTCAAGTTATATGTAGAAAAATAAAAATATGAGAAATGCTAATTGCAAATTGCTTCCAAAATCTCTTTTAAAACAGTAAGTATATTGACTTTTTCAATCCAACTGTTCCAGATGAGCTACAGCTGTTTTTAATAGGTGTGAAAGATTTAGGAACAGAACTTATAGTAGAAATTATAAAAAGGGAAGTTATGCATCAAATCAAAGGTGTCTATTTGAATTTTAATGTTTTAATGCATCCTACATTAAGATTCACAGTGTAATACCACTTTAAAAAATCCATCAGAGTCAAATGCTGCTGTCCAAAACAAAATAAAAATTTAAACTAACTTGACTTTGGAAAAGTTTAGAAATTCAGCTGAGACAAAAGACTAAGTCTGCTAGTTAGATCCCTTTGTTTCACCTCTGAAGTTGAATGTGTGGTCTGAAAAAAAGCAATATCTTGTTCATATTTTCAGTTTTCTTAGCTTCTTTCCATAAGAGATGCCCAACTGTATGTAGTGCCTTACCATAAGAAAGGCTTAAAATGTAAATCTACATGGATTTTGTAGTTAAGTATGCTCTCATGTGCATTTCTGAAATGGCATCTTTGGAATATTTGACCAAACTGTAATGCTAATCAATGTAAAAGTTTGCTTCAAAGCAATTCTGCTAAAGTACCAAATCTCCTGTGTTACACTTCACAGAATCTAGTACACGAGCTATAATCTAGTACTTAATGATCACTGTGTTATTTCCCATTTTAACTGTCCTCCTTTAAAATTTTAAGATTTTCTTACAAAAAAAGACCGTTTTAATAAGCTTCTTTTCAAAGATCAAATGGCTATAATATTTTAGCAAATTCTGTTTATCTTGAATTCACTTTGACACTAAAAAAATTCATCTTAATTCATGTTAAAACATTTGGAATACTTGATTTATTTAACTATGTTTCTCCTAACATGTAAATCCTTATTATTCTGATAGTACAGTATTTTCAGGGTGACGAAGACCTTCGTTCTAGATGTGTTCCATCTAATTAGCAGTTCTTCATTTTTCTTAGAGATTGAAAATATAGCATCAACAAATATGTTTCTTTGGCATTTTTCTTTGAATTCTGATGGCTGTACCCATAACCTTAGATTTTTGGGATGCTGGGGGGAAGGTCTGCTGCTTTATTCCTCTTTCACAATAGCTCAATACTAATATTTTAGTTAATTCCAAGCGATATCTGAAAATAAGTAAATAATCCCTTCAGAAGGGAAAGCAAGGCATAGAGATTTTGGACCTAGAAGTGCTAGTCCCAGACACTATTGAATTGACCTATAATCTAACCTTCTTGGGGAGGCTTTGTGGAGAGTGGATACTGTTGAGGCAGCCTCCTAGGATCCACTCTTTAACAGGACAGGCAGGATACTAGGAAGCAAAAGCAGAGCAGAGGCTGAAGAGCTGTGCTATGTATGACTGCCTTATGGCGTTTGGTGTGTGCATGAGACAGACGAGAGTGAGTGTTTGCAAAGGTCTGAAGTATAAAGTATTTTGGAATAGCTTTCATAATAATTCATAATATCTGTGATGTGATCCTGTATGCATGATGGATATGACTTATTTGCCCTAGTAGACTGAAAGCCTTCCCAGAAAAGAGATCGCACTACAGAGTCCCAGCAGAGTAGGATACTTTCAGATCACCTTCTGAAAGATATAGAGATATAGCCTTCAAGAACAAACATGCAAAATATTCTCAGATCTTGCAGATTCCTCTTTCCTCCCCAAGGCCAGATCTCTAATCTGCTTGATGTACAAAGCCATGCACAGCAATTGTGGTAGAGATTCCGAGTGCCAGATGGGAATTTTATTCCACAAAGCTTCCTGAGCTCTGTAGACAAATCTCTTGAAATACCTTAGTCCCTGTACATCATACTGTCTCCGGTAGTTGATATCATCTGCCTTTAAGTCTAGTCCCATGCAATGTGCAAATTCCAATCTTACTAGAGCACATTCTGCAGACAGAATGAACACACATTCATTCAGTTTGTCATTAACATGTAATTTTTAATTCTTCAGCTGATGTGAAATCATTCTGATGCATCATACTGATGCAAATGAAATCAGAAATGTTTTTGAAATAATGGAGTTAGCAGAAAGCTAATATCTATCAGAAAATGAAGGAAGAGATTCAGCAGATATCAAACCCAGCCATGCCAACTGCATGGCAACTGTGTCTGAAAAAGGGTTAGATATCTTGACGCTCAGTCTACCTCTTCACAAACAGAAAGGCCGCAATGTTGTAGTAGAAGGGCAAGTTTTCTTGAATGCTTGGGAAAAGGAGATTGTATTCTCTCAGTCTAATGTATCAATTTCAGAAATGCTAGGTCGTCACCAACATATCTTGAAGATACAATGCACATACACCCCTATATATATGTATGTATATGCATATATCCATAAAAATCCAAATCATTCTAAGAAGATATTTTTGTTTGTTAATTCATTACTAATAAGCTCTTAATCACAGCTCATCCAATTTTGTGGATTTTTATCCTTATTCTTCTGTTAATTCTTCAATAAAGGAATAAATTAATGGCAGTAAATAGAGAAAATAAATAATATCAATGATAATAAATAGCACAAGCAGTAAAAAGTACTATTTTCAAAGAAGGTGAAGAGTGAATCTTCTGTGAGGTGAAGAGTGAATTTTCTGTGAATCACATAACCATAACTTTCAGGTTCTTTGTCTAAACCAGTCTGAATGGAACACCAAATATATCAGGCATATGGATTTCTTCCACTTCCCCACTACACACTGACAAGGTTTGACTGAAGGCAAAATTGGCAGATGGCAGGAGACAAGAGGAGCCTATCTGTGGGATGGAAGGAACTGGAAAAAGTAAGAATATTCTTTTGCCTTATTATTCACAAAATAATACTTTAATCTCATCATATTTAAGTTTCATCAGAAGATCTGTAAACTAGGAAAATACCTTATAAGAGAAAAAGAGAACATTACAAAGCAAGTTTCCCAAATATCGAATCAAGATATATGTCTCTCACTAAAATATTCCTTGTTTGATAAAGAGTACTTCTGGAGCTCTTCTTTGTTTTCATATGTTACCACAATACCTTTGAGACTTTCTGTTGATCTGCAGGAGCATTGGGAACAGATTTATTTAAATATTCAGTAGACTGATTCTCCAGAAAAGAGAGTTTCAAGTGAAATATTATGATTAAAAAAATTATTGCAATCAAAGATCTCTTCTGTTGATCAGTAGATGGCAAGCTTGCTACATCCAGCTTTCAGAAAATGTTCTCCTGTAAGCACTTGCAATGAGACTGTTGTGCCATATTTCAGATATCACTAAATTCACCATATTTAGGTTCTAGTAAAAATGGTTTGTGTAAAAAATGCTCTATATAGAAAATACACCTTTTAAGAAATGCTCTGAAGAAATAAACTGTAATTAATTATTATATCTGGTTACCTCCCTGAGCTAGTTTTTATCTTAAATAACTGCATGCTTTAATTCTTTAATGTTTTTATTGTTATTTGAAATAAAAAATAAGCTACTTTATTCCTTACTGGTTGCATAGCTTCCCTACTTTATCATTTCTCTTCTACTGGAAGGATGGCATGCAACCCTTTGCAGGAATTGCAACACACAGCTAATAATCAGGATTATCTATGGTGCTTCCTGCTAGAAACCACACAATCAGAATATAAAAGTGTTTGATTTACTATGTATCTGAAACAATTCCTGAATGTACTCAGCATCTACCTTTTCTAATAGCATAGTAATCATATTTTTATAGCCAGGCATGTTAGGGAGAAGTAACGTGACTAAAGGGAAACCTAAATAAATGAAATAGACACTATGAATAGAAGAAGATGCAAGAAGAATTAAATTCCTAAATAAACAAATAACCAGGATGAACAGAGATGACAAACATGCAGAAAAATTACATTTTTAATTGTATGAGGCCAAAATACGCACCGCATTAGTTCATTACCTCTCCCCATGCTCTTCAATAGTGAGCCTTGTTTGCTGTCTTGAATATTCTGGAAGGAGTGCATGGAGTCTGTGTTGACCGTAAGCAAGTAATGGAAATTGTTTTCTAATATTAGCAGGACGTTGCTTCAAGTTTGGCAGTGTTGTTCATTTTCATGCTTTCTTTTTTTTATAACTTAAATAAATTTAACTAAATATTTATCATAAAAATAGGCAAAGTACAAAAATAAGAAAAATACAGTGAAGAACCTGTTACTTTAAATAATAGTATAATCTGTTACTTGTAATAGAAGTATTAGCTAAGTCAGAAACACTTCTTTCACCTATGTATTATGAATGGAGGTGGGAGAAGGAAAAATACAGTGAGATGGTGGAGGGCTAAATGCATCCATTTCCATGAAAAGGAGAATGGTGCTTCTGTAGCTTTTCTTCCTAGCTCCTCCAAGTGAATGGAAATTGATAAAGTAGCTGAGCCCAAGAGAGTAGCCAAACCATTAACAAGCTCATTTGCAAGCAACAGAAACAATTCACCAAAGATTGGTGAAACCAAAGATCTCATCACAGAGATCAGCATTAACCCCACATCACATCCATGGGCCCAATAAGTGGGCAAACAAAGACTTTTCATTAGTTTTAGCTTCTCTTTGTTGCAGTTTAGAATGACCAAATAGGAAGGCATAAGGAAAGCAGAACAATATACATATATGCTTGTAAACAAGTTTGAAATTCTGTGTGCTTTAAACATACAAGCTTGATCACAATCAAGAGATTGCAGTTATATTTTATTAATTAATAAGCTTTCAGGAAATCTCAAATACTTTAGGTTTTTGTTTCGTTTTGCTTTGTTTTGTTTTTGCAAGAGTGCTCTTCAACTGTAGCATAATATAAAGGTTTATTATTGCAGTTGTACTACAGCAATAACCAGTGTATCAGGGAGAAATTTTCACTTTTGCTGTAGAGGTGGAAATAGATCAATAGCCTCTATGACCTTTGCTGGTCTTGCTACTTTCCAGTTACTCTTCTCCAGCACAACAGGATTATCTAATCTGGCTTTCTTTTACATAAAAGTAGCTAGCTCTGCAGTTTTTTTAAAATCCTAATATATATAAATTATGGTGGGAGGAAATCACTGGTTAGTTCATATTAGTTGATCTGCAATAATTTCTGTGTAGTTTCAGAGTTCATCTGACTCATGCTAATAAAAATGAAATTCCTTTCATATAATACAATTGAGACTCAGAATAAGTTTAATGGGATAAATTTAGAAAAAAAAATCATTGTTTTCAAATATATTTTTGAATTTTAGTTGCTATAGTAACAAGACATTTCTTTTTTGCTGTACATTTCTTTATAGTATACCCAGAACTCTATGTGACAAAACAACATTTTTACAGTCTACAATTTAGTCTCAACTAAAAGATTTTCCTCCCTCTGGGAGAACATGATTAGACTGGTTCTTACAGAGCTTCTAAATTTTGGGGTCTGTCAGCATTTCTGTCTTATTTTCTGGGGTTTATGACCTACTTACAAAACTTCTTTATGGAAGGCATCTTAGCATATTTGTCTCCTCCTGGAAACAATCTTCAGTATTTTTAATCAAAATTTAAGAAATCCATTTCACAGCTTAATTTATAGGCAAATTAAAAACAGTCGACTAGAGCAGTGACTTCTGTGACTGATACGAGTTGTGCTAGCTCATAACTTGATTGCCTATGTTGTACTAGATAAAAAGCTGACAGACAGAACAAGAAGCACAGCATTCAAAAATGAATGAAGGAATAAATGTAGATGAGCTGGTAAAAACACAATACCTTTTTTTTTTAAAGCCTGCACAGATCTTTTCAGTGTTTCATGTACACATTAAAGCATATTAGCATATCAATCTAGTTGGGTAACAATGTCAATAGTATATAGACAACTGTAAGAGCTCAAGATTTGTTTTCAAAAGCAGTGCAAGTACTTAAATCTTTCGCAAATGTTTAGATTCCTTCAGATGAAATAATTAGTGATTAAATCATAAAATATATTTGAGGATCTGGACCTGAGGACACACATAATAATAATATACACAAAGACTCTAAATTTCCGCTGGCACCAATGAAAACCAGTCATCTTAACTGGTTTGATGCTTCAAAAAGACTAATCAGATGTTTATTTGCATCATTAAGTGTACAGACCTTTTCAGAAAGCAATCCAACAGTGATTTGATGTCTAAAAATTTTTAGGCAGAAATAAACTGTTTTAATTCAGCAAATCCAGCTAAATAATCCATGCTCTGGAAGCTGTTCAAAGCTAATATGCCATTGCCAGTTTTGATGCACAAGCACAGGTTCTCCTGTGTGCTCAGCTGCAATCCCTTGGGAGAAAGCAACTAATTTTTTCCCAACTCCCGGGAGCAGCCCAGTCTTTTGGCAGAGAGGAAGAACATGCTGCAACAAGGACTGGGTTTTCTGAGTTAGTCTGTCTGGCTGCTATGTAAGTATATCTGTAGGCTCTTAAATCATTTTTAATCACTGGAAAATATACTTTTCATTTTCAACTCTGATTTTCTTTATAAAGTGATAGGATATCCTTACATAAACAGACTTACCCTGGTGGTTAATTTTTCAATTTAAGAATGATTTCATTAAGAGATTAAATGTTTTCAAAGAAAACCTCAGGGTCTACAAATAGTCAGCTTATATAGCATTGATTTCTTACTACAGTTTCTTCTTTACCAACAGTGACTATTCAGAAGGGAGACTTTTTTTTTTCTTTTTTTTTTTCTTCCTTTTTTTTTTTTTTTTTTTTCCTGTAGCCTGTCTTTCTCAATATCTGCATATTAAGAAGATTTTTTCTATACATAGCTTAATCTAAAACAATTTCTGGCAAATGAGACTTTACATGAACTAGATATGAGACCTTACATCTGTAAGCTGAACAGTAGAATATGATACTTACCTTTCTAAACTCTTCATTGCACTCGGCAGAGACAATAAGCACCACCAGACCATTCAGGAGCAGAGCACTGAGTGAGTCCTTTTCTTGGACCTTGGCTGATAAGAACAATAATAGCCTAAATAGCTGCAATTTGCACTCAGATGTGTTAAGGATATGTATATTAAAACTTATTAAAAGCCAAGGAACTGAACATTTATAGTAGGAGTTCGTCTGTGTGACATTTATGTTTCTTTCATTGAAGTATCCTGTTTTCAATGAGGTTTTAGAGTTCACACTTCAGTGAAGTGAAAGGGACATAGGAGACACAGCTCTGCTACTGTTGTTTGAATAGGAAGCTCTTCATTAGTGCTTTACTAATGGTTGTGATATCTGTGTCTTTGCAGTGGAAAAGGTCATCCTATTATAAAAACAGCAGGCACAGCATTTTCTGAGTATTGTTGCATGCAGCCAAATCCACCATCAGAGGATTCGTCACTTTTCTCCCCTTGTTGTTTTCTTCTTTTCTATGGAATCATGACTTTTTTTTTTACTAGTGTGTTGAAAGTTTCCACAAGATATTTGCAAACTCTACAGTCTTGTTCCTGTTGAGACCCCCTGAATAGATCAATAGAGGGAATATGCAAGAATTCTGTAGTAATAAACCTTTGATCTGAGTGCTGGTGGACACTCAGGTTTTTATGAAGATTTTTAATGAATGTAAGTGCTGCTTGGTTAGCAAGGTTTCAGGTATCCCAGTACTGCTTTGATATACTGAGGAAGAGATAGAGTCAAGTTATGGTAATTTGCTTCTCACTTGATTAAAGGACTGCAGGGGTAAAACTTTACCCACTACAGCTTGGGAAACTTCTGACACCCACTCACTCCCAAAGGAGAGAGGAGAATGCAAAATTAGTTCCTACACATCTCCACCCATCATACAGGCCACGTTCTTCCTAACCACTCCTGCATGAAGACTATCACAATCTAGTTCTCTGAAAGCATCACAGCATCAGCGATTAAATTTCAGTAATGTTATGGAAACCCTATAGATTCAATATTATTCTTTATTCTTCTCTTATAGGTTTGGGGGAGAGGGGGCTGAGGGAGGAGGAGGAACAGCAGAATTTTATTAAGAAATGGAATTTGCAGTAGGAAGAAAACTATAGAAAAGAAACATTAGGCCAGTCATAGAAAACCAATTAGAGAAAGGAAGATGTTTTTTCCTCATTCCCATAAAACAGCTTGGTTATTTATTGCTCCCTTAAGGCAGAGCTCTGCTCTGAAAAGTGGCTGTAAACCCAGCATCTTGGGGTTCCTTGTCGGTGGCTTCATTGATTCTGCGTCACACTTGATCATTTTTCTAATTTTTTTTTCTTGCAAGTGCCAGCTTCAAGAATTAAATTGCCCTTATGCTCCAAGAGACAATTTGAGACTTTGCCTGGTCACAGATTAATACTAGCCGTGGATATTTTTCAGTCCAAAGGGGAGCCTTCATTACAGTAGGGCAGTCTCACCGGAGGGTAATATCAAAAGCTAGGCTGCATAGACGCACATGAGGTCACCATTTAGCCTGAAGGATGTCAAGTCCCAGTGTAATACCCAGAGAGCATAAATAATCAAATAGTGTTATCCTGTTAGAAAACTTCACTGAGAAGACTCTGATCTCATATACCAGATAGGTGGTATGAGAAGAAAGAACCAAATCCCAGGGTGTATTTGCCAAAATGGCAGTCAGGAAAAAGAATCATTGTTTTATTAAAAAAAATCATAATAAATTGCAAATTGGGTCATTTACATCCATCATCTTTTATTTGAGTAAAATAGTTAACCTTTGAAGTCACTCTCAGGGAAGGTCTTTCACCCACTTTGAGCTAAGGAAATGATCTTCCCTCACTCCTCTGATGCTTTGTAGGCTTCAGCACATCCATGTAATAATTTCTGCTCTTTAAGCAGAGTCTGTCTTTTTTCTATTAATGGGAAACAGAGTTTGGTAAGTGTGTGTACAGAATGAGAAATCATGGTGATGGAATTATGGGGTTATTCCAAGTAGATTTTCCATGTAGATTTCCTGTTTAATGAAATTTGTGAACCTCATCTAAGAATCATTAACTTAAAGTAATGCTAGAAAAATGATCTGACAGAGATTCTTACAATCAGGATTTGAATTATATGCACATTAATAAATAATGAAACCTAAGTTTATATATTTTCTTTTTCAAATACAGAACAAGATCAAGAAATGAGAAAGTTGAAAAGTAAATGCTCATAAAAATATGGGAAAAATCCTAATTTTGTGTGACACTTTTACTTTTTATGAAGAGATTTTCTTCAAGTAATGGATAACTGTTTTAGTAAAGCTTACTGCTATTTAGCTAAGAAGGGCCTCTAGCAAAATGAAAGTAATGTATGCAGTATGAGAATAATTACTAATTATTGGTTCTGGGGGAGAGAATAGAGAGTAGTGGGAAGGTACCTTTGAGCATGCTGTAGAACACAGTTCAAGCCACATAATATATATATATATTAATGGTTATTTATCAAAAACAATAATTCATTTTACTGCATACATAGCACAGCCTGCATGTCACTACACATGGCACTAGCCACTCACCTAAAGCTATAACACTGAATAGGATGACAGCAGCTTAGGCACAAACAACCTTTTTTCCCCCCCAGGAAAAAGCTCTCTATTCCTCTATGGAAAAATGTGTGGGTACCCTCTATTTGTTGTTGTTTCCTCACAGCTTTTTATCCTAATCCGTATTAACTCGATATATATATATGTGATGTAAAAGTAGTTAAAATTCAGCTTTTTCCAGAAATGGTTGGGCATGTTTTGCATATTGCACATTTTATTCTTTCCTTGTTATTTCTGTCAGCCATTTGATACACACTGAAAATTCCTGCAAAAGCAGTTTCCAGATTGAAAGATAGAGGGCTTTTATAAAAAGCTGACAGTGTTGAAAGCTCTGTAGATGTAGGGAACTGCTAATTGTATAATGCTGTGCTGCAAAGCTAGTTAATTTTCTTAATGAATGCCATAAAGTAGTTTTTTAAAAAGGATCAAAACAGGAAATCATGCTGAGTGACCCTTATTTGGCAACCACTTCTGAGGCAGACAGGAAATGTATGTACAGACCTGATCTCTGATTTTTTGAACACGAATGTATATGCCTAGAATTCTGCAAATTGCAGTTTACACAGTGAAAGAAAAGGCAGTTGCTGAGAGGAAAGTAAAAATCATGAGTTTTGATTACCTGGTGGGAAAAGTGACTATGGTAGTCTTGAGAAGATATAGATCTGTACACCCATACTTTTATTTCTTGAAAATACTGACCGTGAGTGCTATCTCATCATGAGTTTCTTATGTTCCCTAATCTCTAATGATAGTTTCTTTGACTTTTCTTTTTCTAGATTATGTATTTTCACATTTGTGCCATACCACTGGCCCAGATGGAAATAAACGATTCTGACATAGTGTGACTGGGGCATGCCCCGGCAAAAATTTGCTCTTGAAATGGAGCTCCATAGCCTTTTGGGGCAACAAAAAGAAATCAAGCTGCCTTTCTGGGTCATTGCTCTAAACTTTCTGCCATGCAGCACTGTGTGGGCTATTATAGCTGCAGTGCTGGATGGGAGGCAGCGACAGGGGTGTTGGGGAGACCCACGGGGCCCTGGCAGTGAACATCTTTGGTCCTCTACCTCTTTTATCAGCTGTGTCTTCAGAGAATAGAGCAAGGCACCCATTTAAATAGCAAAGCACAAAAAAGGAGTTTCAGATATTGAGTCCCAGTTTAACCCAATTAAGCACCCAAACCTCAGAGAAAAATCAGAAGTGCTGTTCAGCATTTCCAGCCAGTTCTTCTCAGCATTCTTGGGCTCCCTGTGTTGTGAACATCGCTCTTAGATTGCTAATGCCCTCAGCTGATACATAGGGAACTGGATGGCCTCACTGTATCCTGCCCCTGGTGCCAGTGAGGAAATGTAAAGGCATTTGCAATTAACATATAATGTCTTTTCTGGATCTGGTCATTTGGAAAAAAAAAAAATTACCAATTATGCAGAACACTTCTGCAGTCCATATACTGGCCTTGGGGTTTAAGGTATAGGCATATATATATATATTTTTTCCAAGAAAGCACTTACTAGAAATCTAATCTAATACAAAGGAACCATTTAATCAGTGACATATCTGAACATATTGATTTTATTCTCAGGGGTAGACTTTTTATGTAGTTGTATCATACGCTCTTCTTAGTATTTATTGACTAAATATGTACCTGAAATTCAAAATGTTCCTACTGTGCTTGCATTGAATATTATCTATTAGTAAAGTGACATATAATTGAAAATACTCTAGCAGACTACTGGAATTTTCTGCTTATTTAAGTGAAACATTAACCAATAAAACGGCACAATAAATAAAAAGAACAAGATGGTATGTTGAATGTAAAAGCTTGTGATTGTTTTCTGATTAATCCATTTTTTCCCCCTCCTTGACTACAGTTAGTATTACTTAGGCCGTATTCTACTTCTCTCTCTTACTTTCAGGCTATGCTCTTTGGATTCCAAAATTCATCAGGACTGTGACTGCAAGGAAGGCTGGTGCCATGGAACAAGTTCATCAGTGAGTGAGAGGGCTTCACTGAGCCTTTGATATGCATGGAAAATGAATGGTGTTGCATAACATCATTGCTTTTTGTGTCTTTAGATAATGGAGGAAAAAACTGTGAGTAAGATTTGTCAGAAAACTCAAATACCATTACTCATATATTATATTTTGAGAGTAAATTGCATGTTTTACTATCTGCATATAAGGTTTTTTTTTCCTTTTCTTTCTTTTTTTTTCTGATAGGAATAGCTCTTAATACTAGAAGCAAAACCGTGTTTTATTTCCATGTGTTATATTTAGGAAAACTACATCCACAATCTAAGAACTTTTGTGTCTTTTGCCAGTTGGTGCCAGTTTCAGGTGTTTTATTTTATAACCTAACAGCACACTGACAGTAACCTACTAGGGAGTAAGCCTAAGGGCCATTGAACATCAATTCTTCCAACATGCCAGAATTGCACAAACATATTTGCCTAATAACAATTTAGTACCATTATAAAATCAATGTTTTATGGTAGCACTCATTTCAGATTTCCTTCCTGTGGTAAAAGATTGAATAAGTATGCCTCTCTAGTGGTTAGCAGATTTGCTGAAAATCCACTTAGAGAATGAAATACAAGCTGTCTTGCTAGGGTGTTTCATTAAAACTCTCTAATTACTGAAGTGTTTTCCTTTCTTTTGAATATGAGCTATTTCATTTTTCTAATATAATTAAAGCTCATTCACAATGCACCAAAAGATAGGGAAATTTTATGAGATAAAATAAATCCAGTGAAGCTCAAGATTTGTATCAGGGATGTAACTGAATAAAAAATCATCCCAGAGTATACTCTGCAATACAGAAGAGAAAACAGTTAATGCTTCTATTCTTGAACCCCAGGTACTTCAAAGTTATGAGGAGGAAACAGCAGAGACAAAGAATCACCTTCGCTATCACCTTTCCTCCTGCTGTCCTTCATTGATATGAGGCATCCAAGGTTATTCTAAGTCCTTAGCTATCAAGAATAACACCCCTTTCAGTTGGTCATCAGTAGTGACTGTAACTCCTAAGAATAGTCAGACTCTTATTATGTTTCAGTTGTGCAGATTTTCATGACCAACATAGCATCTATGAATAATCATCAATGTTCTACCAATGCAGGGCAATGTTAGGGAAAAGAGAGCAGCAAGGGAGAAATAATCACTTAGTTCTTTCTCATACTTTCCTTACTATACATTTCCTTACTATATATAAATCCTATAGCTGTTAGATTAAATCCTTGTTTTCCCTAGGCACTTATCTAAATTTTTAAACAAAAACACTGAAGGGATTTTATCCACACTATGAAGGAGAAAAGAAGCAAAATCTGGGGGGATCTTTTGCTATATGTTTGCTCAGCTTTCAGTACAATGATATTTTGATATTTAAGCTTCCTTTGAATATGAAAGTTTCTGGATAGAAACCACTAATTCTAGATAAAAGCACTGTACTTAAGCAACTGATTTCTTTTTAAAAAATCTGTTTTTTTTTTAGACTTTATAGCAATATTTTCAACCAGAGATGAGACATCTTGAATCTAAGTACCTTAAAAGAAAATAACAGTCCGACTAAATGAAGACAGCTATATCTGAGCAAGCTCTCTGGACTCCCTTTGCAGTCTACAGAGGAAAAGATATTTCCTACTGTATGATCCCTCTCAGTCTGCACTTATCATCTAAATAGGTCAGTTCAGATATGCCCTGGAAGTGTTGATTTCTCCAGTGACTAAAATCGAGTAATTCAAAAGCACATGTATACCTTTGGGGCAGTTAAGTGAAATGAATCCCATGACTTAAATCAGATTTAAGGCAATTAGATACACAAGATCTAAGAGAGATCAAGCCTGCCTAATCTTTCTGTAGTAGTTTGAAGTATTGCTCCTTCCATCAGGAGCATTGCTCCTTCCATATCGCAGGGCTTTGCTTGTACTACGTAGTCAAGGGAATGTTACTTCACCCTTCAGCCCCTCTTTCAATGGCATGTTGGAGTAAAAGGCCTCGCTTTTTGTCTTGCTCAGTAATATTTTACTATGTTGTATGACTCTTTTTTCTTGAATATTTCCTGAAGAACTAAGAGCCAAGAGAAATTTAGTGAAATGTTCACAACATTTGCATTAATATTTTAGCAATGCATTAGAGTTTTCATAGTCTAGAATAGTTTAGCTCTAAAGCTGATGGAACTGCACTGATGGGGGTGGATGGGGTGTCACTGATGCATCTAAATACATACTTAGTTTGAAGAGCAGATCAGGTCCACTGATACTCGACAAGGTAATTGCACTGTCTGATAAAAGTGAAACACGTTCGTATGTTTCTGAACCGGGATGGGGTTTTTCACCATTCACCATATTCTTTGTCCTAAGGAACATATTTAAATAGATCTGGTGAGAGTCTGAACTGGACCTCTAATCAATGAAATTTTGCCAGAATTTCAATAGCTCTTGTTGGTCTGCTCGCGTATTATTTACTTTAAGACTATCTTTCCCTTTTTCCTTTTCAGTACCTCATCTTATGACTCCAGTTTTAAGGTATTGCTCAAAAGAACACCCTAGAGGTCCCTTCCAACCTCAAGGATTCTATGATTCTGTGATTCTATGATCTTATTCATCCTGAGTAGACTGTTTAATTATGTCCTTTGAACTATTTTGCATCTTCTTTGATGAAAGTCTTTCATCCCTTCCTCTTTTGTATGTTGATTCCAATTTATTTTCATTATAAGAATTAGCCAGTAGAATGTGCCTTTCAGGTCCAGCTTTCTTTTTCAGTTGGAAGGCGAAAGAAGACAGACTCTTCTCAGTTGTGCCCAGTGACAGGAGGAGAAGCGAGAAGGCTGAGAGGGGATCTAATCAGTGTATATAAGTACCTCAAGGGAGGGAGTGAAGAGGATGGTGCTGGTCCCTTTTCAGCGGTGGCCACTGACAGAACTAGAGGTAATGGCCACAAACTGAAACACCAAAAGTTCCACAGGAACTTAAGGAAAAATTTTTTAACGGTGAGGGTGACAGAGCACTGGAACAGGCTGCCCAGAGAGGTTGTGGAGTCTCTTTCTCTGGAGATCTTCAAAACCCACTTGGATGCAGTCCTGTGCCACGTGCTCTAGGTGACCCTGCGTGTGCAGGGGGGTTGGACTAGATGATCTCTAGAGGTCCCTTCCAGCCTTAAGCATTCTGTGATTCTGTGATTCTGTGAAATGCAGGAAATTCTACCTGATTGCAAGAAAATTCTGAAAACACTTTTTCACTGTAAGGCTGATTGAACATTTCAACAGGTTGCCCAGAGAAGTTGTGGATTCTCTGTCCTTGGAGATATTCAAAACCCTACTAGGCATCATTTTGTGACTCCCTGCAATAGTCACTTCATGGTTCACTTGTATAGCTTATTGGTGTCAGCTAAATACTGAACAGTTGAGCCCCTGAACAGGGGACTGCAGAGCACAGTATTGCAAAAGGTATTGGAAAAGGTTATTATGATTTATGACTTGATCTGGTCTGTGAAGTGAACTAGCATTTAGTTGTTAGTATATGTATTGTTCTTTTGAATGAGCCTTTGTATACAAGGACTAGTACCGTTCTGGAAAATGCATGCAAATGCATTCTCATGGCAATCAAAATGGACAAAACCTTTCTGTTCTGGAAAGAGAGAGTTTAGCAGCCTGGAAAATGAGACATGTTATACTCCTCTTATCAGACCAGAGAATGTGTTTAAGTTTTCATGGCATTGATAAATTAGTATGATATCTGCTTATGGATATGAAGACAGTGGCTTTCACACAATGACATTATGAGCCTACTAGATATGAACTGAATCTGTGGGAAACCTGCAGAACTGTTCTGGAAATGTGGTGTGTATATGAAGAGTTCAGTCTGTACAAAGATCTGACAAAGATTATTTTTCTCATAGTACTATACACTACCTGAAAGCAACTGTACTTCCTCCAAGGTTGTGCTCTTCTGTCAGCTTTGTATTAAGCTACCCTTCGGGTTGGACCAAAGCAGCTTGTCCTCTCTGGCTGGGATGACCTGTCCAAAGATAATTCACAGTTGTCCATACTTCATGGTAACATATCTAGTTTTAATACATGAAAAAAGATCCATGCAACATTATAAATAGAGAGTATAAAACCAATTCAGTGCACATGTCGGTTTTGTGTTATTTGCCAAAAATCACATTTTTAATATCCCTCCTAATTTACTGCATGACTTTGTTTTCCGTTCACAATATATTTACATTCAGTAAAGCAGAGAACCCATCCGCTGCTTGTTTCTATTATAGTGATAGCCCTACCACACAAAGTTACATAAAAAGAAGAAAAGAAACACTGAATCTATATTTACGCTGTGGCATTCTTTATATGATACATACATATATATGTGTTATATTTCAGGAAAGCATAATTCAATTTATATGGTTCTGCAATGACTACTACTTTCAATACAGCGTTGATCTACAGTATTATGAACAGAGTGAAGTACTGTAGAGAACACATTTTACCTCCAGAGCATGTATTCTGGGTAACTCCGAGTAAGTGGTGGTAAAACAAGATTCTTAGGATATGATCCCTCTGATCAAATGTAAACGTATGCTATCCAGAGATCTACTCTCAGCAATCACACTAGGCTCTATCTATCTGCAACACTCTATGGCCAGTGGAAAAGGCTAGGCACTCCAGAGTGTGGTTTTTCTGGACTATTTTAGAAATATCTTTTAAGATGAGACAAATATCATAAAAGTGTTTTGTTTTACTACAGAGTACGAAAGAAGTTTAGATAACTGCCTCAGATATAAACAATCAGATTAGAGACCTTTACATGTGGTCAAATGAATGCTTCACATATTAATTTTTATCCATGTTCTGCACACTGACTTTCATTTAGCTGAGAACAAAACATTAACCTTTATGATTTTTTAATTCTGTTCAAAACAGTACACTGATTTAAAAATATGAATAAGTAGTGAAGAAAAACATGTAATAAATATACATGAGATGATTACATGAGGTAGGGAAGATGGCCTGGACTAGTAGTATATAGAGAAGGAAAAGGAAGCATGAGACATTCAAAAATTAGTTACTCTACAGTGTGCTCTATCAAAATAAGCTTCTACCTGGCAAGAAAATTAACATTTCATCACAGCCATTTAATGTATGTTCATGTGTGATGCTATATAGCATTGAAAACAATTCAATAGAAAACAACCACTGTAGTTTGAAAAATACTTTGTTGACAAGCAAATCTAAGCTTTTTTTTTTTTTAAAGGAAATACAAAAGCTTAATTAGAGATGCTAAATACTTTACAAATAAGACAACTTGCCTGCAAAAAAAGACTTGCAATAATCGTTTATTTGACAAGGATGTATTGGAAAAAAAGAAAGGGCAAAAGACACTTGGGTGATAATTTAGCTGTGCAGGCAGAGTGCAAAAGCAGATAATCTTTAATTCATCTCCAATGATTCTCAACAGTATAGTTAAGTGAACTCCTATTTGGTATTGATTTTAAGACACACATGATTTCTCTAAGGAGAAAGAAACTTTGTAAAACGATCTAAAGTTTGCAGAGGAAAAGTCAAACTTTTAAAACCTTGTACTGTGTATATAAATAAAGCATTTCTATCAGGAACTTTCACTGACAATTTATGTCATTAACATTCTTTGACTGTTGTGCATATCATTAATTGATTGCAGGAGCCTTGTAACTCTACAAGATACATGGATCAAAAGATAGATCCAGAACATGATTTAAGTATTGCAATGTTTAATACTTAATGGCTATGATTTGGGCATCTGGCTTAGTGGCACATTAGGTGGCCCCATTCTAGTGTATTGAGAGAGTTAGGTTCTTGAAAAAAAATAAAATAAATAGAAGAACACCAAAAGAGAGCTGTAGAGATTACTTAAGTTATTTGATAAAGAGATCCTAGTACAGAGTAGTATCTTGATTCTCACTCAAAACAAAACAAAATGACAAGTGGTGGTTAAATTATTTCCTTAAAAAGATGGCGGAAAGGGTAATCCTTGTATTTTTCAATTCACCTTTTAGAGGCAACAGTATCCTATAGCCTACCTTCCCAACCCTCTCTCCCCACATACACATGTTTTTGCGCTGAGATTCACAATTCTCAGAGGACTGCCTGGGTCACAGGTATGTAGGCTTCTTCGATGTAAAGAGCAGACTGAGACAGTGGAATGAAATGAGATCAGGAAAGGAAATCAAGTGTTCATCTTTTGATACTGTTCACCAGAGCAGAAAATGATTAATAACACATTGGCCCAAGACAAAGAACAGAAATCATTGTTTCTGTTCAATTAACATGAGATAACAGACTTAGCTTTTGCTTACATCATTTTTGGTTCAATTTGCATTTAGCAGTTCCTTCATTAAGTGCTCCAGCTGACCTCTCAGGTAAACATCCCAGCCAAAATTCCTGGCATATACCTAGGGTATACCTTGATTTTTCATTCTGCGATTTTTCTTACGCAGAATGGAATGCTTTCCACATGACAGCTGAACAAACAAATGAACCAGTCTTTATCTTATATTAGATTAACTGTTTGGGTAAATATAGGAAAGAAAATAGACTTCATACACCTTTAATATTCAGTAAGACTTTCTGATATTCTGATAGGCACTCATAGCTATGGAGATATTGTCTAGATGAAATAACTACATATTTGGCACAAAAAATATACCAGTTAAGAGGCATCTGGATTTATCTTATACCCTCCCAATAACGTTCTTGTAAGAACTACAGCTTTTTCATTGGACCACTGTTACATATTTGCCTCTTGGTCGCCGTTTGCAGGTGCTTCAGAAACCCTGACAGAAGCATAGAAAGAACAGATGAACAAGATTGAATGAACAAGAATCTAACTTTATTTTGTTTTGTTTTGATTTATTTTATTTTTATTTATTTTCTGGCTTATCAATGGATGCCATAGGATTTGAGGCCTTCTGGTCTGGCTGTAGGCAGCATGGCTAATAACACCTGTATCATGTTTAGCCCATACATGTCTAACATACTTGTAGGTCTTCTGTTTAGGATGGGATTTGTTATCCATTTTGTTTTTTCAGACAAAATTATTCAGCATAAATTGATAGGGGAAAAAAAAGTTTTACTGAGTTGGTTTAAACATTATGTCCTAATTTATATTACACTGGGGCTAGAATACTAGTTTTAATTAGATGAGTATATAGTTTTCACTTTGGTTTAGTTTTTCATAAGCTTTTTAGAAGCTTGACCTGGGCAGTAGCTGCCTAGAAAAAAATGTCCAAGGTGACTGTCTTCCATTTCAGTTGGCTCCTGAGTGCCTAAAGGAAAATCCTCTCTTCTTTTGGGTAACAGTGATCCTGGTTATTAATGATTCTCTTCTAATAGCTGCAAAGGTCCTTGATTCAGACTTATATCTTTTAGTCTGCAGCTCTTTTTACTGTCTAATACATTTTGATTAATGAATGTTCTGAGCTCTAGAAACACAAGTGACTTGTTCCTTAGCAGATGTAAACAGAATGAATCTATGATGACTGAGAAGATAATAATTTCTATTGCATTGTCATTAGTCTGTTGCATACTGTAGGCATGCAGGTTTGATGATGCAATATACACCTCTCTGTGTCTCCCTGGGGTTGGATTTTGCATCTCCATCAGAAAGGATGAAGAAGATTCTCTTAGGCTGCAGAAAGCTTCAACAGTTGCTTTGAGCAATTTATAGTAATTCTTACTGTTTTTGATTTTTCCCAACAGTACTTGAGTTTCCACCTCTCCCTCTTTCTTTATTCTGCTTACGGTATCAGAAAATAACTTTGTGTACAGAGTACAAAGGAAAAGCAGTTGATGAAGGTCAAACGTGCAAATGGAAAAGGCTAGCGTATAAGTATACTGAATTAGTGGCTTCTCAGATCTTTGTCAGATGAGCGAAATGTCCTAGTCTGAGTCCATATTACGACGGAGACGGACTATTAATTTTGTCTGACAAGGTGGTAGAAACTGATCATGCCATGACTTCTTTGGAGTTGCTCCAGGTTTATTGTTCTTCCTTGGGTGCTCAGGCTTTTATTACTGAATTAATGATAGTCTATCCAAGAAGGTCTATGACTTGTTATGTCCTTGGGTTTGAGGCCTGGGCTAAAGATCAGTCTCGGCCTAATGGTTCAACAATAAATGATATTTAGAAATCTTGATGAAGCAAGCAAGGGGCTTCCTTTAGTGTTTTCCTTCTTATGTCTTTCAGATTCTCTTTGGAAAGAAAAATTTTAAATATTTTTTATAATATTTTTGCACTTAAGTCTATATCATGCAAGCTGCATGCATGGTTTTACTGAATACAAATGTGGAAAGCACACAATTTAAATTTGTGCAACTTGCATGTTCATGTCTAAGCAGAAATAGATAAAACAATTAAAATAAAATAAAAATAGTTAAATAGACATATGTATTATCCAATGTCCATTGATTAGCTATTCAAAAATGGAACTGTGTAAACATCGTATGATTTGTTCACTTTTTTCCTTTAAAGAGACAGTGTCGCCAGTCCTGTTTTGCACTTGCACACATTTCCTAGTTATTAAAAAAAGAATATACATATGCAAATTGCATTCTTCCCAGTTGAGAGGATAACATGCATAATGCATTATCAGCTTAACATCCAATTAATGCCATCATTTACAACCCATTGGAAATAGACAATGATAACAAGTTATTATGCTTTGAGCTAACAATAAACTGCCTGAGGTGTAACTGAAAATGAAACAATGTGTCAAAAAATACTAACTAGCATGCTGTAAATAAGCATTGTGTAGAAAAGAATTGCTTTGAAATGGAAAGTAGTCAGCTAGTCCATACATTATAGGATTTGGCAAACAATACTGTTTTCTGAGTTTATTGCAAGTTGTTGTTCAAAAACCAAATGCTTCTCCAGTATGGTGTAGTGTTGTCTTTACTGTTGACATTGCTAAAGTAGTGTCAATTTCTAACTGGAAAAATCAAACGGCCAATATTCTTGCACACTTAAAATAGTGCAGGTATTTACCCTTTATCAGAATGTTGAAAGAAATATCCATATTTACAAAACAAAAAGTTGTATAAGTTTATTGAGGTTGAAGTTATAGAGCTGAAGTTATTTAGAGGTTTATAAAAATATATTGGAAATGTTTTGATCATCTTTTCTTTTTTCAATTAAAGTGATTACATCATCATAGTTAAAATTCATATTTTTAATTAAAATTTGTAACCTCAAACATCTCGTATATCAATAATACAGTAGACATAGGCAACTCTAATCCATGAATGAATGTGAAGAAAGATAAAAGGAGTGAATCAGCAGTGAGTTAAGTGCAAATCACTGTTCAAAAGAACAAACAAACTTTAAAGTGCTGGCTCAACTTCAAACTTGACTGCAAAAAGTTGAAGGTGGTGAGAAAGTTCCTATCTGAGTTTAGTTAGATAGCAATGTAAGAGCCGAGCTATGTAATCGTTCATGTCAAGTCAGGAACATAAATAATCAAAGAGAAAACATAGATCCATTGCTTACGAGAAAGGTGAAATAATAACTCTTGAGATAGTGAAGACTAAAGCAATTCTGATCATTAGTTGACAGGACATAACAATAAAATAATAGGAACACAGGTCACAATGGGAAAGAAATAGCTTAAAGAATACATACTTAATCTAAAAGTTTAGAATTCTGTATGACTGGGTTAAATATATCTTTATGTCCTGAAGGAATTAAGTGAAACAAATTTATCTATTAGTGACCGTTTCCAAAAACTCAAGGAGGATATACAAGGTCACACAACGGAGAACCCCCTTAGGGAGAAAAATGAGTACTAAGAAAGAATAAATTATTATTATATTATTTCCAGTAAGTCCCCAAAATATGATACATAGTCCTAAATAATGCGCTTGTAAGAATTGCATAAGTAAATTTCAAAATGAGTATGTAGAGAATAATTCACATCATACCAATCTAATTTCTATGTTTGACGGAGTTTCTAACTTTTGGATAAGAAGGAAACATTAGATGTGATATGTCTTGACACAGCTTTTGAGGCAATCTATTCTTTTATTCCCAAGAGAAAACTAGGAAGTCACTGTGAGAAAGAAATAGAAACAAATTTACAGATTTATTAAGGAATACTTACCAATAACTCAATGTCAAACTGCGGGGGTATTTTAAGATAGATTCTGCTGGGACTTTTTCTGAGTACTGTTCAATAATTTCATTAATGACTTGGATGATGGAATACATAGTGCACTTCTGTAATCTCTGTACGACATCTCTTTAGGAAGAGTTGCAAGGATGCTGGACGACAGTTTTAGTATTCAGATGACTTTGAAAAAGTGACTGATATCAATACAGTACTTTTACTTTACTTTACTTAAGTAAAGTAAAATTTATGTTCTACATGGAAAAGAAAATGTCCACAGTACAAACAGAGCACATCACTGCACAGGATCAGGTCCAGGTGGATTTTAAATATCTCCAGGGAAGGAAACTCTCAGGGCAATCTGTTCCAGTGCTCCATCGCTTCCAAAACAAATAAATTTTTCTTCAAATTAAGCAGAACTGCCTGTGTTTCAGTTTATACCCTCTTGTCCTATCTGTGGCTGCCACTGAAAATAGTGTGGCTGCATCCTCTTGACACACGCTCTTAAGATATTTGTATAGACTAAGATACTCTCTCAGTCTTCTCCAGGATAAACAGGTTAGCCTGGACATTCTCCAGCAATTCCATGTGCCTTTTATCCTGGGGAGCCCAGCACTGGACACAGCACTGCAGATGTGGTTTCCCTAGGGTTGAGCAGAAGGGGAGGATCCCCTCACTTGACCTGTTGGCAACACTCTGCCTAATGCACCCCCGGATGCCACTGGCCTTCTTGGCCACCAGGGCACATTGCTGACTCATGGTTAACTTGTCAACCAGGACTCCCAAGTCCCTCTCTGCAGAGCTGCTTTCCAGCAGGTCAACCCCTTCAGCATGCACTGATGCCTGGGGTTATTCCTCCCCAGGTGTCTAGGTCCCTCTGAATGGCAGCACAGCCCTCTGAAACACAGGCAGTTCCAAACTCCTTTACTGTGGGAGTGACAAAGCATGGCACAATTCGCGCAGACAGGTTGTTGAGTCTTCTTCTCTGGAGATGTTTAAAATCTACCTCCTGGGTGCAGTCACGTGTGAAGTGCTCTAGGTGATCCCGCTTTTGTGGGGTGGGGGGTAGAGGTGGGGATAAGGAGGAGTGGAGGAGATTGGACTAGATGATCCTTAGAGATCCCTTCTGACCTCAACCATTCTGTGATTCTATGATTCTGTAGCGGAATATTTTACCTACAGAGAAGTTTTAAGATCCTTTTCACTGAGGATTTTTTAAAGACGTAAATGTGAAGGGAGTTGGAGGTCTATTGAACATAGCTTGAAAAGATGAAGATGAATAGGAAAACCTCTTGAAGGTTGTACATTTCTAAGTTTCCACAATTTTTTGATTTACTTTCAAATTTATTTTATTTCTGAAATGCCCATGTTTCAGAAATGTCCTCCATATATTGTTTCAAAACTTTATAAAAGCCTATTTTGATTAGCTTTGCTTTAGATTATCATCATCTATACGACCTGCATGGCATAGCACATAAAGCTCCACTGGTGATTCCTATATATACCTACTCATAATTGAAAATTATTTTAACTAAATATCTGAAATCTTAATACATAGTACAATATATAGTACATATAAGTTAATTTCATATATTTAAAAAACTTTTCACTGCTTTTATTCTGCACAGTATGCTTCTGCAGGACTACCTCCAAAGCAACTAAAGCAACTCCAAGCAACTCAAAATCTATGTTATTTGCACAATGAAGACATATAAGACAAAGTTGCATCTTAGGTTCGTTTAAAGCTCAGGATAGATAACAGGTAGTCTCACGCTAGTGACAGGTTGGAATGTAATCCCATGTAGTTAAACTAGAAATAAGACTGTTATTCTAAAAGTATTTCAAGTATAAAACTGTAACAGAATGTATGTTTCCTCAGTTTACTTTAAGTATGTGCTTAAGTAGACCGGTCCAGGAGGCATTTCCTACAGGTTGAGAAGCATTTGAATAGACTAAGGAAAAGTGCAAGACTGCAGGTCAGGCCGAAGGGGAGGAAAAAAACAAAATTTGCAATACAGTTGCAAGAGGCTGTAATATGAGCAAAGCTTGAGAGACTGATAAGAACGGAATAGGGCTCTTTGCAAACCAAAGTCAGATTTCTCCTCTAAGTACTTAGCCAGGCACCCTCTGAATTGTCTCTTACAATATTAACAAAAAAGCTATTATTTTTTTTCCAATTTATATTCTAGTGAAATCTATCTATATATATATGTTTATTTAAAATTATTTTAGCGTTTTTTCTTGGCTCATTACAAGACAATGAAGATCCAAAGATTGCAGGGCTTTTACCTACTTCAGTTCTCATTGAAAGCATATGATTTATTTCTAGCAATGGAAAACTATGGAGCTTTAAGGCAGTTTTATTTTGTCCTGAGAAAGCCGAGGGCTTCTTGGCTGCTTCTTCATTGATGCTAGAAACAGCACCCCAGTCTCCCTTGGTTATGAAAGTAAGTAGGACACACACATGGTCAGACAAATGATTTATTGCCCTTCTGCATGCAGTGACCAGCTACAGGGCTGTTTAACACGTCATACTCCTGTTTGCATTGTCTCTCCTGGCTCAAGTTTTGCTGAATTTATATCTTCATTTTGTATTTATGATATGACTGCCTTCAAAATTCCTACTTTTGCCAAAAAGCCTATTAAATCAATACTTTCCTTTTGTTAACTGTTATGTCCTGCTGTTTCTCATGCTGCTGTCTTGTGTGTGATGCCACCGGTCAGGATTAGCTGTTTGTACCTCTACCCTAGCATATATACTTGAAGTTTTACTTAGATACTTAGATTATTATGATTTTTTTGTCCTTTCTTGGACATCTGGACAATTAGAATGGGTTTTTGTTAGGAAGGATAGATAGGTAATAAGCACAGCTGATGTTAACAGCTTAATCGGATTTAATATGTGATTATTCTCATTCTCAAAACTACCTCTACCCTGAGAGAAACTTGTACCGCTATTTCTCTAATACCTATTAGTGAAATATTCCCGTTCTTTGAAGGGTGATAGTACAAATATAGACAACAGATCTTTGCAAAGCATAGGTACACAACTAACTAAATTTGAGAATCGGCTGTCAAACAAGCATATTGGGAAAAATGTGTAAAGGAAACACAAAAAAGTAAGATCCAATGTAATTGTAAAGATGGAGGAAGACAGAAATGAATGCACTTGAACCCCTCCTATATACTAAAGAACATTGAGAATTATTTAGATTTCTTCAGCACAGATTAACGTGGCTTTTCATGTTCTTGTGCGCTAAGAAAAAGAAATGTTGGAGGGACAGTTAAGTATCGAGTAAGAAATATAGATATTTGTAATGGTCATAGCTGTAAATTTTTAACTCTTACAGCTGGAAAAAAGGTCATCTAGATTGTTCTTTTGCTAAGGAAAGTTTGCTCCTACTCCTAATATTTTTCTTCTTATTGTGTGTTGGCTTATCCTAGGGAACCTGATTTTTTACTGTTTTGCCATATCCTCTGACTTTTTTTCTTTTATTATTTTAATTGTTCATGTTGATCAATACTTACTTAGAAAATTACCTCAAGACAAAGTAAAATCAGACATATCCTAATTGAAATATGTTTTGAAAACTGACTTTTAGCATAGAGCTTTTTTCTGTACTTTAACTGTTGGGCAAAATCGGAGTGCAACTGTATGTGCATCTTGGATAGTGACACACAGTTTGATCCTATCATCTGTTATCACGGACATAACCTTGCAGGAGGAGACTTGGCAATCATATCATTTTATGTCTCTCTAAGCTGATGCCCAGCAGGTAGATACTAGTTTTTCTCATGACTGACAGAGTTTGGGGTTAAGAAGACTTATGGAAGGTCAGTCATGATGAAACAGATGTGATTCTTTCAGGCTTTAGGAAGCATTCATAATATCCTGAAATTACTATCTTTATTTTTTTTTTCTGTGAAAAATAATGTAACAGTGGCTCCAGATCCATAAAGTAGATGAAATTCAATAATATGATGCTGTCGCAAAAAAAAAATAAAAAAATAAATAAATAAATAAATAAATAAAAAACAAGAGAGCGAGAGATCAATCTTGGATGTATACACAAGAATGACATTTCCACAACACGTAACACAAAAAAACTGATAGAATTAACATCATCAGGTGTCTTATTTTAACCACTGCATTTTCAGACTAGGATAGAGACCGGGAAAAGTAGTGAGAATAACTACTCTCTAGACAGCATGTCTTACTAGGAAAGACTGAAGAACTGGTGTTGCTTGTTCTACTGAAATGAAGACTGAGGCATAGTCAAAGGAAAGGTAGCTATAAAGAGGAAGGGACTAACCTGATTTCACATAAGTTGCTAATAGAAGAAAAAGTAGACAAAAACTGAAGAAAAAGTCATCAAATCTGTTATTAAGGTGAACTTCTTACTGTTATAGACAATAAAATAAGCAGTTGCAAGTATGCGAGGCTTTTGAGAAGACGTTAGACAAGTATTGGAAAGAATTGTGTTCAGCATTGTTAACCCTTCTGGAAAAATGAAGGATGGTCGAGCTGACCTTATGGAATTCCTTCCAGACATATTTGTCCTTGATTTTTTAAGGCTACACCTGTCTTTTAAAGGATTAAAACAAAGCTATATATCCATATATCTCTGAAATCAAATAAAGGAATGACAATGCATGGTACATGCATGGTACTTTAAAACATAGCAAATTCTCAGGGCATAGCACTTACTTTACAGGTAGATCTTCTTCAGATGAGAAAGGTCCAGACTTTTTCAAATGAAAAAGGTCAAAAAACAACAAGGTCAAACAAGGTCAAACAACAAAAACCACCCTCCTTATTTACTTATCATCACATAAGTGACCTGGATAAACTTCCTTATAACAGTCAATAATAAATAAGTAAATAAATAAATCATAGTATGTGTTCTTGAGGGACAAACTCCATAAGAATTCAAGTTTGATACTCTTAATCTAAGATGTAGTCTTATTTTCTCTGTACTTTCAAGTATATTCCTTCCAGTACAGATCAGTTAGAAATAATATTTTTATGCAATCCACTGCTATTTTAACCAGAAGTCTGAATCCATCCTGAATCCATCATAAATTATTTTTACCCTTTTCTATCAATAATTCAAATTTTTGACATTAATTTGATATGCCATAAAACAGTAATTGAAATTATATTCATACACTGTCCAAAAGACCAGGTGGTCATCTAATTGTCTCATTATTCCTCTAAAGGAAAAAAAAAAAAGTGTTGTGTACATATCCAGACAATGTGAAAAAACCCAAAGCAACACAATGCTTTATTGCTATAGTACAAGTGGCTTTGCTTTAAAAATATTCTTTACTATTAAAAAAAAAAAAAGAGAGAACCATTTAACCATAGACGCTTATAGTTTCTTTTTACACAATATGGAGTTTCGTTCTATCTTAAAATTATTACTGCTTAGGAATGATAGCTTTGCTGAGACCATCTGTTTAATCTTTTGCCAAAATTATTCCAATTTCATTGGCACAATCTGTGAATGAATAGTGCCTGATATGACTGTTTAGTGGACTCAACAACAGAAAATGATCCAAATGATGTAATTTTGATTTTTAATTGGATCTGAACACCTTATCCACTGGATGATTATTCTAAATTTCACCAAGGCTAAATAAGATATCATGTACTGCCATAAATAACTGAAAAACCACAATCCTCTTGTTGAAAAATTACAGACAGAAACCCCAAAGCTTAAAGGTAATATGTAAGTAGAACCCTTCAGTGTTTTCAGTCATGCTTCACTATATGTAGTGAACAGCATGTAAATACATGAACAGATTTCTGTGTTCTCTTTTCAATAAAGATTATGCACTGCTAGCCTACTTTTGGCCAGGAGGCAAATTCTTTCTACCTAGTGTCACCCTCCTCTTTTGGAACTAATGTAGTCCTCTACTTACTGTAAATGCCAAGTGTATTTTCAATTTTGAAGTAAAATATGAGGTAGAACTAGTGTAGATATTTCAGGATTCCTGCAATCAGCAATGACATGGATGAACAGGCCCCATGGTTCCCTTTCATAGCGACTATCTCAAACATGATTAAAGGAGAGAGGGATAGTCCAATATCTGAAGGGAAACAGCAAACTGCTGCACTTTGTGATCCACAGACAAAAGAGAATATCCAGTCTGAATACAAGGAACAGTGACATCAGCTATTTTGTTGCAGTGAAAGGTACTAGAATAGTTTCTCATAAACTGATAGATGGTACAGGTCATGGATAAAATAATTCTCTTTTCTGACATTTTTCTCCGTCAATTTTTCATTGCATTTTTAATTATAGATTTAAGTTCAAATTTTGTTTTAAAGACCTTGATGATACCATATTTAAGTATTTCCCTACTGTCATGTAGATGCAAATTTAATACAGATTTTCTCCAGAGAGACAGTTTTCTTTCAAATCCTGGAAGGTTTTACTTTTCAGCCTCCTTACAGTGAAAAGGTAAAAACGAGTATCATCACTCCCCCAAAATATGATCTTTATGTAAAATGATCACTATGATTTTAATGAGAATTACAAAAACTGAACAATAAGATTTTCCAGAAGTGATAAAGAAGCACATATTATTTTTGTTTGAAAAAAAAAAAAAAAGAGAGAGAGAGAGAGAAAGAAAGATGAAAAAGAGAGAGGAGGAAGGAAGAAGAAAGGGAAAAGGAGGTAGGAAGGCAGAGAGAAAGAGGATACATTGAGTTTTTATTTTTTCTTTTTAATGGATAACTTATTTCCATTAACATTCTATAATAATTGTCAACGAAATATTTACATAAAAACAGAATTCATCACATTTTTCTAAAAAGAATTAAGCATTTCCTTAAATTGCTGTTATTGTTAACAAGGCACATATTTTGACAACTCACACTTATTCTAGTATGTGATATTTTAATTACTTTTTTCAATAGTAACGGTTATGCATCTTTATTTTAAGCAGCTTCCTGTTCCTGTTATTTATAATCCAGATAGGAGCATTTGTATTACATAAGAAGCACTTGTACAGTTAATCTCTAGTGCTGTATATAAAAGGAAGATGTTCTTGAGCAGCAAAGCACGGTACTGACCACTGAGAAGACATACCATACACCATGTGCTTCACCCTAGGGAAATTAAACTCTATAGATGCCTCTTTCTTGAGATAGCACATAAGAATATACAAAACTTTTGGACTGGAAAAAGACCATCTGGAGTAGCCTCACTGCTACATTTATCTTTTTTAGTGCTAGATGCATTATTTATAATGAAGCTTTTTATTTTGAACATATAAACTATCATCCTGTCCATAAAGAGATCTCAACTTTTGGGAATGCATATGTTGTGTGAGATTGTCTGAAGATGTTTAATGATATATTTTAACCTACTGCTGAATCACAAACTCAGGTTAGTCCAAAAATATATGGGAAAGTTCACTATTTGGCAATTATTTTTGAAACTGATTGATACCCTAACACATTATTAAAACACCTCCCAAAACAGAAAAAAAAAAAAAAAAACTTTTTTGATACCTTTGGGTAAAGAAGATCATTCATTTTTAGTAGGACAATAGAAAAGGAAAAGCAGACAATTAACTCATAGGAATTTCAGTAAACAAAATCATAATAATAATTTTTACCAAAGAAACTTATGCTCTGCCTGCTAGTGACTTTCTATTATCACAGACTTTGAGTACTACAAGACAGAGTAATAAAAGAAACATAAAATTGCTTACTCCCTAGTATGACAATACTCTTTAATTCTTCTATCAAACTGCTGAGGAAAAATAAATAAATAAACAAGTACCTAATATTTAAAGTTATTTTGTGTGAGCTGTATCTTTTTATATAAATCAGTTCCTGAAACTTGTACTTTTTCAAGACTAATATGGCTTTCAGAAAGTAGCAGTGTTCACATGCTTTTTGTATGCTGGGATTCTTTACTGGGCTATGAAAAAAATCTTTTACTCAGACCTCAGCTGTTAATGAAAGAGTTAAATGTCAGTAAGAGAAGCTATGGCATTAAGAGATTAAAAATGGAAGTTGCCATTTTCCTATTTAAATATTTCATGATATCAAGGTAATATTTCCTTGTGCAGAAATGTCACATCAGAAAATAACATTCTTTGCTCATGAGAATATCATTTTAGTAAGAATCTGTGTTGTACAGAACTGAAGTAGGTCCATCAGATCTCGGAAATGACATCTAACTGGTTATACAGGGAAACTTTCCTGTGAGGGAAGACAACACATTAGTATACTTCTGCAAAAAGAGAATAAAAATGATTTTGTCTACTTTTAAGATGGTGGAATTAACATGTGAGAATTTGACAGAAGTGTTGAAGAGACAGCCAAGGAAATTGTGCCTTGAAGCTACAGGTGCAGAGTGTGGTTGCTGCTTCAGAGCAGATGTGGTTCCCATAGAAAAGTAGAGAATGTGGTTGCAGCTTCTTGAACTGTACAGTCCAATGAGAGCTGCAAAATACTTATTTTTTAAACAAAAACTTTAAAAATTATATAACAAAAAAGATTATGTATGACTATTCTTACTCTTTATTTTGGGAGAAGAGGTTGAATTTTCACAAATTTTGAGATAAATCAACTGTTAGAAGGACACTAACTCCTCCACATCTTCATAAATCTCAAGGGGTGACGAATTCATACTTGACTCAGAAAAGCCACTCATCCTTAAACTGCCTCTAGCCCTCCAGCTGTTCCAGATGTCAAACAGTTCAAAAAGGAATCAAGACTTGTACCCAAATGGTGAATGCAGACAAATTCAGTCTTCCTGCTTGTTAAATGGTTATATTAGGATATATGCTGTCTTCAAAGGTCGTGAGAGCAAATGTCGCCATTGTGATCATATAAATTGATTCTGACCACAAGTTTTTTATTATGTGAATGCTATTTTGAAAGCCAACCAAACCAAAACACAAAAATATACAAGCAAAAGAACCCATAACACCATACTAATTTTTAACAGTGAAATATTCCATTAAAGACTAAATATGTTTTTGAATGTTATGTTATTTTTGGTAAGCTATCAAAAAGGTTATGGCTAAAATTTTCCTTGTTATTTCTAATTTCGCTACAATTTTCAACTTTTTTTTTTCCATAAACAAAATTGTATTTAGGATAAAAGTGGAAGAATGGATCTAGAAGAATTACTCGTCTGCAGATCGCATGACGCACTTCTTGGGTGAAGACACACTGGCGGCAAAGACATCTCAGAAACCAGTTTGTACATTGGCATGGGAGAAACTGCAAGATTCATCTCTGCCCAAATTCTCAATCTAAAATGAGAACAGGCTCACTTCTTTCACAAGACTCACTGGAACAGCACTGAAGCCACATACCAGACTGTGTGACATCCCACCAAGGCAGCATGTGCTGCATACAGCATGGGAAGCTGACAACTATACTATTTAAATGAACAGCCACTACTGCTTTACACACATCTAACCTTCCTCACCCTTTTGAATTTTCTAAAATCACCTGAGCTGTAATTTATTCCTTTGACATTTAAAAATAGATTTATATGAAAACTCAAGCTGAAGCTAACTTAAGATATATGCTTAATAAAATTATTGATTTTAGAAGATAAAATGTGAATTTAAAAAGTGAAGATGTTTATCTTCATGAACCAAATGCAGTTTGACCAGCATTTTCAAATGTCCTTTGCAGCAGATTCCTCTACCTAACATGTTTTTGGTCCAACCATGTCATATTTCTACCTAAGTATTTTGTGAGGAGAAAAAAAATACTACGTTAAAAGAAAAAAATCCCCTCTTAAGAAGGCATTTATTCTGTTATCTAGTCAAATGTAAATGGTCATCAGAAAGTAATGATGGTATAATCTTGCTGTCACTTACAAAGTAACAGTGTTACTCTTGTACATTTTTTAAAAGGTCTGTGAGAATAACTGATAGAATGTTACAGGCTGATAACTTCTAAATATACTTGAAATCCTATTAGAACCAATATGATAGATGACAAAGTCCTTGTCTTACTATTAGACTATACTATTCACCCTTCCCTAGTCGGTTCTTCTCATACTTCAGGAAGAAAATCAATATTTATCACGTTCCATACAAAATCCAGTGTAAACTAGACCTGAAAGTGACAGTTCTTTGTGTCATACAATTCTTAGTATGTGGAAATAGTAGCTAGATAAAAATAGTCTCTAGAGATTTAAGCTCAGTTGAATAAGTAACTTCAAGAAATATATTCTAGCCTGTGAGTTCATTAATATTAGAGCTATACAAAGCCTAGCTAGTTCCATTTCCAGCTATTCACAAAATGTTTTCCTTTTCTTTCTTTTTACTTTAATTTGGAGGTATGTTGATTCACATACATCAAACTCAAGTTTAATTTCAAGGTTGTAAGAATCCTTTCTGATTGATTGATTGCTAAGCCTAGGCTTCATATGCTCAATACTTACATTTCTGCAATATTTGGTTCATGTAAGTCAGAATTAAATTGTGATGTTTTACAGGTCATTGATTTGTCAGGAACGATATGTACATATCACTAGTTCTTCAACATCTGTTGCTCAGCATCACATAAGCATTCATATACACAGCTCACCAGTAGGGGTTCCACTATTTACAGCAGTTGAACAATCAAGTCAATGACTTTGTTTATTCTGTTCCCTTTACTTCCTTGCTTTGCTGTAAATAAGCAAATATCTGTTTTACTCATTACTTACTTTGGTTTAACAAAGCAAAATATTTGTAATTCAGGCTTTTGACTGGAGATATGTAATAATTTATTTAGGGGATTATTAGGATATATCACAGCAATCATACCCATAAATGTCTCTCTCTTTTTTTTTTTTTCCAAAGTAAGGCATCATTTGGAGCAATTTCTGTTTTGCTGTAAAACACACTGGATTGGAGTTTATGGTAGGCCAAAATGGATTCTATCGGTTTTCTCACTTGAGAAAAAAATCCCCTTGCTGTTTGTCTGTACTTTCTTTGTTATTTCCATCACAGATAGCTAGTCCTTTATTTATTTTTTTTTAAATTTTTTCCTCCAACTTTCACCAAGACAAAACTTTCACCAAGATAAAAATTATTTATTTTACCTTTTTCTGCAACAGCGTTTGAAAAAATCGTGCAACTATGTTCTCTCTGTCACAGGTTCTATCAGGATGATATAACATATTATTAAGGGTTTCAAATTAAATGCACAAATACCCTTTAAATCTTGTTGTCATAAAGAAAACACTTCATTTTCATCTATGTGCCACACAAAATCTGATGTATACCACTATTGAGTATAAAAGTAGTTGAAGATTAATTTCCTAGGGCTCAAGCTTGATCGTAGTATTGATGGTGAATGAGGTTTCAATTGTTAGTTCAGATATCATATCAGATATCCATGATAGACATGAACAACAGTGTTGGCATCATCACCTCTACTTCTTGACAACCAATCACTCTGAAAAACAAGAAAAGAAAAGAAAATCTTTGCTTTTCAGGGTTAAAAGGAGCTTTATTTTGTTTTTCTTTAAAAGAAAGAAGTTAGTTAATCTCTTATTTGATAGACTGTTCTGAGGGAAATAGCTGATGATAACTGATGATAATTTTATCAATTGCTAAATATAGTGTATCTGATCTTGTGATGGGGAGGAGGCAGACTTTCTATTAAATGTCATGGAACAGGGCTTGGAGTATGATGATGCATTCCCTTTTGGCTGAGAAGTCTTTTCAGTAGCTGATGACAATATTTTCCCTGCAGATATTTTGCTAGCATTCCAATGAGTTGACTAGGTGATTGAGATCATGTGCCTGTCACAGTGTTTGTTTTGAATTTTAACAAGACTAGTGGCTGATTGTAATCCACTCCCTTTAGTCTGGCTTTCAGCAATGGATATTATTGTTGGCCTTCAGAGACAGTTTATGAGTTATAAATTTATTGTTTTTCTTCATTTTTTTTGGTTAATATAATCAGTATTATAATCTGTTGAAAATAAACACAGAGTCTCACTACCTGAAATAAATAAATTTCTGTTGTATTTCTTTCCCAGTTTGCTTTATCATCAGTGTGCAGTGATCTGCACTACTAGAGTCTCATGAGCTCTTAGCCCGGTACACATGAACCTATGAATCAGACAGCATCTCTCTCCTAAATTCTTTCTGAGGTTTTGGGATCTATTCCAAGTTCCTCTAGCCTTACAGAGAACATGTTTAACAATATTGTTTACAAAATCCAGTCAATTGGCAAAGCTTCTGAAATCAGTATTTTCTAATACATTTTGAGTTTCCATATTCTCTCTTTATAAGAACAGACAAAAATTTTGTGCTTTTCACCTTAAAACAAATCAGACCGATCATGTTACTCTGGTAATCTGTGGCTTTCTTGAGGTGAAACTCCTATTTCTTTGGATTTTACAAATGAAATAATGTTTGTGTTTAATATAACTATAAACTATAAATATAAATAGCCAAGTATCTGTAACTTGGTCAAGGAATAAATGACCACCTTTATTCTTATATGTTCAGGTATCTAGTGACTAATTTCACTCTTAAAACATGCCTCAATGTAATTCAGTTTTCCTGTTCTTTCCTACAAATTTGTTTGCTTTCTGGATGTTCAGTACAAGTACTTTCTGGTTTTGACCTTTGCTTTTTATTCTTTCTCAGAAGGCTCCTTAACTCCTCGAACTGTAGCTGCACCTAGATATGCACCTCTGTGTTCTCTTCCAGTTCTGGATGTCTGCAGGGGTTTGCCTGGCAACGCTACAATTTCTTCTCTAGTATTAGCATCACCTGCTTCTAATATTCTTTATAAAAATCTGTATCATATTTTAATTAATAATGTCTGTTTAAAACTGGATCACTATATAATAAGCTTATTGCTAATTAAATACGAATCTCTGCATAAAGACTTCTTGTAAGTAGGAAGACTTCTATTTTTGCTTTACAGTTATCTGAAATACAATTTTCTTCTCCAAACAGAGATTCAGTCAAATTTGTTTCGATAGCTAAGCATACAAGAACTGCTTATCCTCCTTTATCATCTTCATGTTTGTTTTTGCTGTTGGAAGAGTGGAAATATTCAACTTGGAGATGAACTTTATGGAAGCTAACTTTTGATTCACTTCATAGAGTGATCATTTTCTCTCTTCAGCATTCATAGGAAATATGGATTTTAATTGACTAGCTAAATCAACACATTTTCTTTATATCCTCTGATTCTTTTTATACATACTAAGTTCCTCTTGAAGTTGTTTTCATTTATTTCATTAATTGTTTTGCTTATAGCTGTAAATGAAGAGAGAATAAGAACTTGCAGTACACTGAAGTTATTTTCATCTTACAAGATAGCCCTGCAACTTTCAAGTCATGGTGTGCTTCTGCCACGGTCCAGGAGGGATTACGGAAGTAAGCTTTTAAGAGGCTTGGGAGGCCTCTCAGTGACCCGATACTAAAATTTTGTCAGTCTCAATATCACAGAAGAAATTATTCTTAACTCTTCACTTGTAATTATCCCAATGAGCCATTTTTATAATTTAGGATGACAGAAGAGTTGCTGCCAAAAACTGCTTTGTTGAGAACTTTTAACAGGCTCACTCTGATTTCTGTATTCAACAAATGAAATAATACATCAGTCAAATATATTCCATTGAAATGTCAAGCTCATTTTTATTAAAAAAATGACATTATTGGTGATGTTTGAGAAAGAAAAATTAAATAATATTTTTATTCTGAGATTAATTTTTTCATAATATTTAAATTCTATTTTTTATTTGTCTCTAATGATGCTTTCAGGAAAATATAGATTGGACTGAAAGGCAAACATTATATTACCACACTTTTGAGGTTTCAAAAATACTTTTGAACCTCTAAAGTCTTTAATGGATTTACTTGACTTTTCTCTAGACTGAAAAATAGTTTGTCTTTCTTTCTGCCATGGTATGATGTTCTGTTCTTTATCCACAGCAGTATTTAGCACAACTGCAATTATCTTCAAAAGGATACGTGCACATTAGATGTGTCTAAAGATCAGCATTATATTGGTTCAAGTCTTTCACATAGCTTCTTTTACTGAGTTTCTAGTGTAAGTAGCTGCATTCTTCAAATTTATCAAAACTAATAAAACATACTTGAAGTTCTGTTTACAGTGAGGAATGATTTTCCCCTCAAATCTTTTCCTTCATAAAACATATTTTGCTAATAGTGAGAGAAGCTATGAAATGTCCACATCAAAACTAAATTTGACAGCAGCATTGACTTCTTAAGGCTGCTAATAAATCTACAGTTTTATTAGACTACATGGAGTTGCTTATCTTTCATCTAAACGCTCAACTCATATTTATGATGCACAGAAGAAAATCAAATAAATGTAGAAAGAAGGCAGTACTGAATATCTACTTTATATCCTAAAATTTCAGTAATGAAATTTAAAGCTTTTGTTGCATTCACTGTAGAGAACAGTATAACTGGACCATTTCACTCTCATTTTGACTACTTATTTCTCAGTAAATGAACAAATACACACTGTTATTATCAGCATTTATTTCTTCTTATTATTTGGAACCTAAAACTTGCTAAGCCTACTATATGCTTGATCCTTTCTCCAAGTGCTCCGCCAGCTGTAGCTAAACAGCTGTTGTGATTGCTCCACGATGGCTACTCCCAGAATGAATACAAGGGTTGACCATAACCATGTGTCTTTGTTGTCCTCATTATAGACAAAATTAATTTTAGAGGCCTCAAAAAAGTAGAGACAGTAATACCTGGCAGAATGCAGAAGGTGGTTATAATAAACAGGGACAGAGGGGAGAAGGCAGAGTCAAGCCTTTTGTGGAGAAGTGAAAAACAAAACCAACTACAATAGTTGTTGAAATCATAAATGTCAGTCCTAGATGTCTCCATAAACTGAGGCATCTTGGAGCCACTTTTAGAAAAAAATAAGGTTTTCTTTCATTACTCAAGCCTTTTAAATTTTACTCCTTCAATTTGCGATTTGTACTCCTGAGCTAGTCATTGGTTTCCAGAGCTGACAGCAAGTAAAAATGGACAGGTATCTAGTAGGTGTCTACAGGACACTAGTAGGTGTCAATATGACAATGGAGGAAATGTTTCTGTGAATAATGAATCCTCTCTTCTCCAAGTCTGACAGGAAAATCTGCTCTATTACCTTTGATTCTTTAGCCTGCCAGTAGCTGAGACACTATATATCTGTCAAAGATAAAGTATCAGAAATTGATTGCATTTAACTCTAAATATTTCTTTTCTTCTTTCTTCTTTCTTCTAAAATACAGTAAATCCGTACTTAAACAAACAACAAAAAAAACTGTCTAAACTTTCCCTCAAGCTCTATAGTTTCTTGTAAATCAGAAAAGATATCTTAGAAATTTCAGTTCTAGCATGGACAAATATATACAAATATACTATAAAAACTTGAGAAGCAAACACCACTGCTGTTGCAGGCCTTATTTGGCTAGGAAAAAAAACACATCTGTTACAAATCCAGTAATATAATATTTGCCTACTCTTCTAAACAATCAACTCACTTTTATTTTTTCTTAATAAGAAATACATTTCTTTGAAAGGTAGAAAGCTATACATGCTATTGTGTATCTTCCTTATTGTACAATAGTTGTATTTCTTCTGAATCATATTAACCATAGAAACAGACACTGTTCAAATACCAAAATGTAGTTACATGTGTGGGATGAAAATTTGTTTAGAAAATGGAACTCATAGGTATTGTGTTCCCACTATGCTACAGTGGCTAATAGGAAAAGGCAACTCAGGTATATAAGCATAAGAATTGCCAGCAGAGAAAAGAGAAGCCATTGCCAAAAGATGTGATATTGTGAGCCTGTTGCTGAAAATCTAGAGTTCTGCTTGTGGTGTCTAGGCTTTTGAAAAGCCATTTGCAAATGGGAAGCAGTCTGCAAAAGATCTGAAATTATTTGAAGTCTAGAAAATCTGTGGTACCACTGAGCTTAAAAAGAATATTAATTGGTAGTTTGATCACAGTCTGCAACTATCTGATTAGGAATACTTCTGATACTAGACAGAACTTTAACCTACCACACAAATGAATAACACTGCATACAGGATGGAAGAAGGCTGAAAAAATCAGTTTAAAATTAAAATACCCATTTTAAATTGCAAAAATATCTAACCATTTGCTAATAATGCTATATTCTCTGTAACTTCAATTTGTTAGATTAACCCCCATTATCATTCTAAGATAGGCTCAAGAAAATGTTACAGATTGATGAAGGAATAATTGTTCAAAAATCTTTTACCTGTGTTGCGCAGCAAGTCAGACTCAGTGATCATGTGCTCTTTTATCCTTCAAACATTCCAAAGCTCTGATGGAAAAGGAAGTAGAGTGACATTTCTCTTTGTGACTTTGAAGTTATTGCCAAAGGACTTTCCTTTAGCACATTCCTTTATCCTTTCTTCCTTCTGTCTTTTTCCCTTCTATCTCAGCTATAAAACCTACTTCATTTTGAAAAATAACTGGTAATAAGGATCTGGTGAGAAATTAGAAAAATCACAAATTACTTCAGTAAGTGCGAGTGATTAATTCAACAGAAAGCCTATAAAGAAGCTGTATTGAGAGTGTTTTAGTTCTTTCTTCATCTACACCTATTCCATTTTTCCAAACCCTAAATGGGGATATAAAATTATCACTGCTGCATCATGACAGCAAACTCCAGATGGTTTATTATAACTTCAGTATTCAATATGGTTGCTATTACCCACCCAAGTAATGACGCCAAAAAAAAAAAAAAAAAAAAAAAGCAGGTTTTTTATGCTTATTCGTAATTCTTTTCTTGGGTAATTTTAAAACCCTTTTTCTGCATTTCCTTCTACTAAATGACAGATCATTTCGGTATTGTTTTGTAACACAAACACCATGTTACTGCCATTTCCATGGTATTTAGGATGTATTTCTGCTATCATAGAAATATCAAGATGACCTTTCAATATGGTGTTTTAAGTAGATCTGAGATTTTTCTTATGCAATTTCATACTTTGTTAGACACCAGGGGTATACTCATGATTAACCCATTATCACTTAGTTATGTTTGTATGTGCTACTCACAGATTCATATCTCATTTGTCTTCATTTGTATTCATTTGTATTGTTTAGTAGGATCTGTTTTTTTAAAGGGCATTTAACAGTGCGAGTGGCAATGCTGGTGAACACAGCAGCTTCCTTGTTTAAGACTAACTGTAAAGACACTACTACAAGATTCACTAATCTTCAAGATGTCGCTGAAGTAAGACTTTAAAAACAGAGTGCAAGTATTTTCACCTGTGAACAAAAACAGAGGAACTGTATTTTAATGAAACTACATCTGTAATAAATAAAATAGGGTCAGGTATGCATGCAGTCACGGGGCCACTCATACCAATACAGTTTAGCTGTTAATATATCACTGATATGGATTGCTCTTGCTGCAAAGTAGTAGCAAGCCACATCTCTTACCAGCAAATGTGATCACCAGGGAGCCTGAATGTGGCCTCTTTTGACTCGGAGGTGAGTAGAGTCTGAGAGGCAAATTTAGTTATGTAAAATGGAATAATCCCGTAGGCTTCCAGGTTAATCTGGCTCATTTTACTTAATATAGAATCACAGAGTCATTTGGTTGGAAAAGTCTAAACCATGTCCCTAAGTGCTTCATTTACATGTTTCTTGAATACTGCCTGGTACAGTGACTCTACCACTTCTCTGCGCATCCTGTTCCAATGCTTCATCACTCTTTCTGTGTAGAAATTTTTCCTAATATCTAACCTGAACCTCCCTTGGCACAACTTTAGGCCATTTCCTCTTGTCCTAAAAGAGTAAAGATAAAGCTCAGAAGTGTTCCGGAAGAAGCAGGCAGAGCCTGTAAAAATACAAGGAGAAAGTCTTTTTGCAGGGATCTGAAAATAAGCACCACAAAAATAACACAAAACAAACTAATTGTGCATAGTGCTGACATAATAAAAGTTTCAGTGTTTTAGCAAAACTTTCTCTTTGGTATGATTCTCATAGTGTTTATGTATATGTTTAAAAATTGTAAGTCTAATTCGCTTTTTTTTTTAATGTAAGCAATCTATAATCTGCAACAGAATCAGGTATGCCATTTGCAATAGGAATGTGGAAGGTCAGACTATTCTAAAATTAATTTATATCAATAATGATTTAAAAAATAAATTTGTTTCAGTAGATCATAGAACACCTCCTCTGACAGTCAGGAAAACACCACTAAACTTACAGAGCAACAATGCAAAATTGCACGAATATAGCAAAGCTAAGTGCAGTTATTTCTCCTAAAGCAACAGTTTCTGAAATAATATTTTAGAAGACTCAAATTAAAATAGCATATTTTTGCCTCAATCACCTGAGTATATCTTAATTCCATAGTACATTAAATATTTATGTATTAAAAACAGATAGGTCTGAATTTCTGATATGTTTATTCCAATGTGAAAATAAGCAAGATCAAGTCCAAAGCAGGTAGACTTTGGGAATATTTGCAATTACTTATCAGCTGTTTCCCTTTTCTAATGTAACAGAAACATCTCTCTGGTTAATGAGCACTTAATAATGATAACAATATAATGAGTCATAGAATCATAGAATCCTTAAGCTTGGAAGGGACCACTAGAGATCATCTACTTCAACCCCCATGCACAAGCAGGTCACCTAGAGCACATGGCACAGGACTGCGT
>NW_010582321.1:331137-437444 GCF_000705375.1 Tinamus guttatus | reverse complement strand
ACACAATACTCCAGATGTGGCCTCACCAGGGCTGAGTAGAGGGGCAGGATCACCTCCCTCGACCTGCTGGAGACACTCTTCTTAATGCACCACAGGAGCCGATTGGCCTTCTTGGCCACAAGAGCACACTGCTGCCTCATGGTCAGCTTGTCGTCCACCATGACGTCCAGGTCTTTCTCTGAAGAGCTGCTCTCCAGAAGGTCGGTCCCCAGCCTGTACTGGTGTCTGGGGTTATTCCTCCCCAGGTGCAGGACCTTGCACTTGCTCTTGTTGAATTTCATGAGTTTTTTTACCACTCAGTTGTCCAGTCTGTCTAGGTCCCTCTGGATGGCAGAACAGCTCTCTGGGGTATCAGCTACTCCTCCCAGTTTGGTATCATCAGCAAACTTGCTGAGGGAGCACTCTGTGCCTTCATCCAGGTCACTGATGAATAAATTGAACAGGACTGGACCAAGGACTGACCCCTGGGGAACACCACTAACTACAGGCCTCCAACTAGACTTTGCACCACAGACCACAGCCCTCTGGGCTCTGCCATCCAGCCAGTTCTCAGTCCACCTCACTGTCCACTTATCTAACCCACACTTTTGGAGCTTGCCCAAGAGAATACTGTGTGGGACGGCGTCAAAAGCTCTGCTGAAGTGGAGATAGATGACATCCACCACTCTCCCTTCATCTACTCTTCCATCATAGAAGGCTATCAGGTTAGTTAAGTATGATTTCTCTTTGATGAATCCATGCTGACTACTCCTGAGCAACTCTTGTCCTCCACATGCTTAGAGACACCTGCCATGGTTGGGCTGTGACTTTTCCAGGGATGGTGGTGAGGCTGACTGGCCTGTAGTTGCCCGGGTCCTCCTTCTTGTCATTTTTGAAGACTGGTGTGACCATTGGCTTTCTTCCAGTCCTTCAGCACCTCCCCTGTTCTCCAGGACCTTTCGAAGATGATGAAGAGTGGCTTAGCAATAACATCCGCCAGTTCACACAGCAAATGAAGTTCACTTTAATAGATTTGCCACTTAGTTTGTGTACTGTACCTACTATAAACTTGTAGAAATAGTTCATAGAAATTTCTGTTATTTGACTGTCCATCAGTCTGTTGAATTCTGTCTAGTATTAATACCTTCAAATATGCTCAGTGTTGTCTTCTCTTTGAGAGTTTCAGTTTTCCACTGAACCTGAGAATTCTCTAAATGGATACTTTATACAAAATAGAAAATACATCCATAAATAATGGAAGGTAGTAGACCATTGATTTACAACAAAATTAATGACAAACCTGGATTTACATTTACTACTAGATTTGTAATTGGGTCTATTAATAATAGATGCTAATATTATGTTAAGATAGATTGCATAAATAATGTAAAAGTATATTAGAAGGAAATACAATACTTCGAACTAATTTTCATGTGGGTACAAGGCATGAGCTCCAGAGCTGTGGAGAAAAATGCAACGGGATTTGTGAGGTCTTGGAGCACACACAGCTGGACGCCTCAGTTTCTAGACTCTTGGATTTTCTGTGCTTTTCTGCTAGTTGTATTTGTTTGTATTTTCTAAGTTATTTATTTATTTATTTATAGTGTGGTTATACACTGACTTTTTATTTCACTGATAATATAGCAGGAAATATAAATTCAGTGAACAACAGTGACAATAAATGAAAGACACCTTAGTCTGTCACTGATTGTACTATAGTCCGTAGGGTGCTCTGCACCTTCCCAAACCTGGCCATGGTAGTTCCAATTTCCAGCAAGAAAAAAAAAAAAAAATTAGCTGAGATAGATTGTTTTGCCCCTATTTGTACTGTGGAGGTCTAATTCTGAATTATAAGCGACTTTGCAGATTTTAGCATTTTTTTTTTAAAAAAGCAAAACTAAAAAAAAAACAAACAACAAAAAACTTATTAGCATCCATGTTCCCTAAACTTTGTTTCTCACCTGCCTATCCTGCTCTGACTCAGATCAGTTCCTTGTCCATATTGTAGATATTTCTGTTTTTATCTTTGGCCCTATGATATGTAAACCTCACTCTGTGGAGGAAATATTTCTCATTCAAGTGATTCAAAGGAGTCATTCACAGACGTATATCCTCTTGTTTCTGTGTTAGACACCAGTTCTTTGATAGCAAATACAAAGTTCTGTTCAAATAGTGATTTTTGTTTATTTCTTTGTTTGTTTTTATTTATTTTCTTTGTTGGGGGCAGGAGAGGAGAGAAAAACATGAAACATGAACCTGCTTTGATTGTTTTTTCCTTCTTAAATTCTTTTGACCTGGACAGCCCCTACCTTGCTATTGCCTTGCCAATGAGCTTGCTGCAAGAAATCCTACTATAGATTAATTTGGCTGGTAACATATGGGACATATAGTATAGGAGGAGTAAAATCCATTTTCCCCAAATGAAGTCTCACCTTCATTCCTTCTCTCTTGCACTCTAAAATATGCAGTAGACACCTGGATCAATAGATGAGACTTCTGAATATAGATTTTGTAGAGATTTGTAGACATTTTGTAGACTGTTATCCATGATGAGACATATTTGAAAGACCATTCACTTCTTTTTCCTTATTTTATGATTTGGAAGATGAAAAAAATGAGTGTTTCAAAGTGATGATATTTGTTTTTTATCAGCAGTAAGTAACCCTGAAAGACTAGGCCAAGCTTTGACAAAAAGTGTAGAAAGACATGCCAGTTCACAAATTGGTGAGAAATATCTGAACAAATGAAATGAAAATGATTTTATAAATTGAGCACATCTCAGGTTATTTAAAATGTTTTGGTAATCACAGAGCTCAGAAAAATTTTAAGGGTAATGGATCCTTTTCTTATCATCAATTGGTGCAGTAATTACATATTCTAAACATTTGCTTTTCTATTAATTTTTCTTTTAAACTGCTACCCCCTCATAATCCTTCTTTGCCATTTTCCCTTCGTGAATTTTATCTCTATCTTTTTATTTATCCTCCCTGTTTTTTTTCTCTGTCTACTCTTGCCTCATCTACTTCTGCTGTAGGTTTGCAAGAGACTTTTTCCAATGTGTACCAGTGCTTTTCTGATATTTGTCTGAATTTTTATTTTCTTTGTATGAACAAAGAACAAGGATCTAATCAAACAAAAAAGAGTCACTCAAATGACAGATGCTAAAGGCAGAGGTAATAAAGAACAAAAGAATAGAAAACAATCAATTGTGATTGAACCTTTTGTTCTTTCCCCACCTTTTGTTCTGCAAATCTGAATCTAGGAACATAATCTGTCCTGACATTATGTATTTAAAAGGTCGGTAAAGAATACAAATTTTCAGCTTTGTGAAAATACTGAGAGTTGACAATGCAACCATCAGGAACTTAGAAATAGTGAGTATTAGTGTGCTTAGAAAACAAAACAGTAAGAGGGGGATGGCAAAAGTTACAAAATAACTTAGTAAAATCAGATGATTTTATTTATCATTCATATATCATATTTAAGTCATGCAGGGGCACCTGGACTAACTTTGGGTGATAGCCCAAATAGCCCAGATATCAGAAAAAGCATCATGATTCTGTTTAGAATAATTAGTTTGTAAAGAAGGTAGGTGCACCTGCACAGAATAGCAGATTGCTTCCCAAATAGTAACGTTAAACTCCTCTTACACACATGCATTTATATCCTTGGCATATGGTTGCTCTTATTTTACTCACTTCACAACATATTTTTTTGATGAACACAATGTAAAAAACAGAAAAAAATCAGTAAAAAGCATGCAGTTGCAGGCAACCTGTATCAGGAATAGAACTGTAGAATTCGGTCTTAGTTTTTGAGAGATTAAGGAAAATCACTCCATTTTCCTCTCTATTTGCATATCCATATAGTCAATTAGACACATTAAAAATACAGAAAAAAATACTAATATAAACAGGGCATAATTAATTTTAGAATATTCAAGCAGTATATTTGCCAAAAATATTTGTGCCCAGAAAACAGAAATGACATGACTAAGAAAAATATGATCACCAAGCATTAATGACAGTTTGTTCTAATTTGGCCTGAGAAAGAAATAAATATATTTACAGTACATCCATGCCGATATTCTCAAAGCATAGATTCTATTAGAGGTGCATTGCTTGCAAATCCAAAAATGCCATACTAAATTCCCCTGGTGTAATTGTGAGCAAATTAAAAAAAAAAAAAAGCTATAGTTTTAGCTTACAGTAATATATGAGCTATAATGCACACCTGCTATACTACCAAAATTTAACATATTGATGTATTTTGCTTTATGCATAAACCTTTTTCTCAGAGGAAACAAAAACACATTCACCTTTTTCTCTCTCTCCTTCCCAATAACACAGACATACAACTTTCAGACCAGGAAAAAACAGCAATGCTCTTAATAAAGCTGCATGGATTGCTGGGTAGTTATGCCTAATTTACACCAGAATAACTGAGTTTAGAATATTGATATATACTTTGCCAAAATATAATAAAGGCAGCAATAGTGTCTCCATAATGAAGGTTACACTCAGAATAGCATTTGAAGTAGGATGCATTTACAGATTTATAAAGCCCTAAATATTCATATTTGGAAATGAATATATTCTGATTGGAAAATGCCAAGACTGTGATGGAGCTTAACACACTACTGAAAGATTAGAGGAAATAGAGTTGGAGATACTCATAAACTCCTTCATTCAAAGGAAAAAAAAAGTAGCACTTTTATTACAGTTTCTTAGGAATTCATATTAAGTGTTGAGATAAAGGCTCTTGGATGGCTAGGTCTTCCAGGTGTGAATGATATTCAGCTTTATGTGCTCACACTTATTAAAATATGTCTCCCAGTATCTTGGTAATGTCTGCCAACTTGAATCAGAGGATAATGAGGGATATGTAATGAATGCTGATGTGTATCAACTGTATATAAATAGTTTGCTAGATTAATTAACTGACTGCACATATATTTTGTGATGCTTCCTTGTCTGTTTAAGTATTGTAAGTAATATTTATATTTTTACCAATGACATACTTGTTAGTAAAACTGTCTTCTCCAGATTATCGTTTCAATATGAATAACTCACCTTCTGTAATATGTGAAAAGTAGGCATGGAGCTACACCGTGGCACAGATGCTACTCTTTGAGACAGGACAGGAATGAGGATAAAGGCTGATGGTAAGACTTCGAATTAGTCTCGAAGAGTTCTCTCAGAGAACGTCTATAAATAAGACTACCCACTGTGTTATCGTATGCATTACTGTCACAGCTGGATATAATATGTTCCATAGATAATATGTAAAGGAACTAATTAGCTGATGTGTAAACTGAAAACCTTAGAGGATGTCACACTTCCACCTCTAACTCCACCTCTGTTTTCCTTTACATTTTTTGTACTAACTTTGTAAGTGGAAAAAAAAAAAAGGGAACTTGATCATTCATCTGGGATTTTGCTGGGTAATGGTGCAGTTAAAGTGGAAATAATCAGTCTTTAAGACCACACTACTAGTTGTCCAGAAATGCCTAATGAGTAACCCTAAACTAATTTAGCTGTAATCAGTGTGTGAAGATTTACTCTACAGAAGTCAAACAAATTGAGAACATCAGCCCCCATGCATTTGATCTGCTCACTGCAGATGATATGCAGAAAACGGTTATGTCTGGACATAGAACTTTCTATCTGGGTCATGTAAAACTACTGGTACAGGCACTAGTATTAAACAGCACAAACAAGAGGATATATCTAGACATGACAGGTTCAGACTATTGTAGCTACAGTCAGCTGGACTTGGCCAAAACAGATCTGACATACTGTGCTTTCACAGATTATTTAGTAAACGTACTGTCTTAGGTCTGAGAATTCCTGGATGGTAATATGGGAGCCTCAGACAGACATTCAGCCAGATGTCCAGAAATCTGGCCTGTTTTTTGAATTTCAAAGTGCTGGCAGGTCTAATATTGCACCTAATAGGGCCTTGCAGAAAGTCTAACCTGGATTTGAGCAGGGGGGTTGGACTAGATGATCTCCAGAGGTCCCTTCCAACCTCAACCATTCTGTGATTCTGTGATTTTCTGATTCTATGACTATGATTCAATGAGCCAGAGAGCCGTTTCTGTATATGTCTCTGATCATCTTCAGAGCAGCCAGTATTTCTTAAGGTTTATCTTTTATGCTAATTACAATTTAGCTCCAGCAAACTCTACAACCATAATGTATGTAAGTGCTATTCAATTTAAATTCAATACTATGGAAAACATAACTTTTCTAGTGCACTAGAAAATATAGTAGCAGGTTGATAATTATTTTAAAGCTATGTCTTCATCTGTTTTATTTCTCTTACCACTGCTTTTCATATTTTCATTTCTGTTAAGGACTCACTGTTTCAGCTATGCTGAGATTTCCTCCAGATTTTGTATGTATCACTTCTAGTCTCTAGCCTCTCTTTTGCAGCACTTTTCAGTTCCTCTTTGCTATACTTATTCTGTTACATGGCTCATGTGCCTAAAAGCAAACACATGCATTTCGGGATCTCATCAACATATACCAAAATGGCAAGTTCTGTCGTACTCGGGATTGTATGGGAACAAATGCTGGGTTCTTACAGCATACAGGTGTCATATGGCTCTGGTGGTATTTTGATACTTAAGACTGTATATCTTGCTGAGTTTTCTGATTAATAGTAAACGTGTTATCATCTGGAGGCATTAAGAGGTATGTGACTGTAAACTCAAACGAGGAAGCAGGCATATCTATTTCTGGAGGATATGTAGGAAAAAGTGTGCCCACGTGCATGTCAAGGAATAGGGCTACTTCAAGTTCTTCATTTTCTACTTCTTCCTTGATTTCATGCAGATTTTAAATCTGAATTGAAACTTGTAGCTGTTTTTGAATGCCTGACGGCTTGGTACCCAACCAGGAACTCATACTTAAAATGAAGTCCAATATAACTGTTTTAACTAATCTGTTCAATATGCCATATACAATTCTCCAAAATGGGCTATTTATGTTATTACCTTTAATAAAATTTGATTCTGAACATAGAAAAATTGTTGCATGTATGTGAGTTAGGGAAATAATACTAGATAGCAATGAAATTCCATCATGTAATAACAACAATTCAGATGTAATTTGGTGTAGATATATGTATGGGGATGCAAAAAGAGAAAATCAATGCTAGTTTCATATATAAAATGATCAATCTGAACTCACCTCCATCACTTAGAATCAAGGTATTCAAATTTTGATAGATAATGCCATGAAAATGCCAGTTCAGCGCTCAATATTGTCACCAAAGCTAGTCAAATAATAAAATGAAGAATAGAACAGAGTACTAATCAGAAAACTGTATTATGCCACTCTATATATCTATGGTTTGCCAATATTTTGAATACTGTCTGAGTTACGGTTCTCCTTAAAAAGGATAGTAGTACATATGGAGATGGTTCAGAGCAGCATGTAAAGAATAAAAGCAAGAAAAGACTGATTGAACATGTCAAGAGTTTTCTGTCTGAAAATAAATGATTTACATGATAGGAAACCTGCAAAACATACAACCAACTTGTACTGGGAATGCAAAAAGTTCACATTATCTCAAATGGGAATAACTAATGCACATTCATTCAAGGGGAGAATAGACAAATAAATACAATGGAAAGGATTTGCAAGTAGATAGAAACTACATCTGCAGAGGAATCTGCATGGATTTTCCTTGATGCTTGATTTCTGCCACTGGCAAATGGTTGAACTTTTGCTTTAAAATAATGGTTATAGAAATTCAATTAACCATTTAGCTGCAAGGAGTCTGATTAATCACCCTTTGGGTGATTTACTGAAAATAATAGTTGAGAGGTATAGTCTGCCTGACACTGACAATGATTCCATATAATCATGGCAAGATGACTCATATGATGCCTACTGAGAGGTTGAGTTTGGGAAGGTTTGTTGCATTATTCTGGAGGAGACTCCATTGCTGACTACAAAGAAGACCTTGCCATCATTACATGCCCAAGGCAAAGAAGCTATGCAGGTAGGCTCTGGTCCAGACTGGTAAAGAGTACCCCCAAATCACTGCCCACTGCCCACTGTTGTCAGTGTGAACAACCTTCCCTGGTTGCTGCTTGAAGCATGACTTTCCTGAAGTTGCCACACTAACGGGCTGGAAAGTGGTGGGTCAATTAGTATGTGAACAAGTAGATTTGATTTATGATTTTATGACTGTGTGTTGTTTTATTAGGTTACATATAGTGTGTGTATAATTCAAGCATTAGTTAAAAGATTAATAAATACTGTGTATGACTTATGTAGTTTGTCATCAGTTTGACTGTGCATATCAGTCTTTAAGTTGGAGAGCTTTGGTACCCCTGTGACACAGCTCTGTCCCAAGAAATTCAATCAGACCTAAGGAGTGTTGGGAAAAATAACATATGTCTAACTCATCCTGGGCATCTACTTAAGGCTATTGATGGCAAAAGCATAATGGCCTTGATGAACCTTTGGTCTAACCCAACATGGCTATGAGATTTTGTAACACTTACTTGCACCAAGGTTAAGATTTTTTTGTCATATTGAGTCCTAGCATTCAGGTGGTAGGAAAAAAAGTGCACTTTCTGTTCATATCTGACTTGTCTGAAAAAGCCTGTTAGGTGTTTACCTGTTTGGAGATATTTCTTGCTTTCAATTTCAATCCTTCCTATGCTTGTCAGATGAATTTTTCATGTATATAGACATCCGTCATTTTTATATTTACTTTTTCATTTTAGATTTTTACTGATTGATTTTGATATTTCATTAAATATTTCTAACTATATGCAAATTTAAAACATCCCCTTTTTGAATGTAATATGTGAATTGTGATATTAACAGATTATTATCTAATTTTATCTTCAGTGATTACTTGTGCTTGCTTGAATTCATAAAAAAAAGTGAAAAGTCTCAGTAAATCAAGAAACTTATGATTATATCTAATATTGTTGTCATTTTTCTTGGCATGATTTTTTTCTTGTTTCATCCAAATATTTCAGGTCTGACTCTTGATGAGATTCTCATTTTGCTTTACATATCACAGAAATGCTACTGAAACCACTGAAAGAGTTTATTACAGATTTCTTAGAAATGAAACTGTATTTTTTTCCTTTTTATGCATAGTCTTGTTATAGCAACTTGAGATAGAAGAAGTCCAGAAATTGCTTTATTTTCTGTTTGTTCCCCTAAAAAAAAAAAAAAGAAAAAAAAAAAAAACCTATCCATCCTGTAACATAATAGCCCTAAATAGCCCTAGTGATAGATGGTTTTCTTGCTTCCTAGATAATTGTTAGTACAAACTTCTGGAAACCATTCAGCCTAGATAGAGATTCTTCAGTTTCTACATTCTTTCTGAACTGAGTTTCTGTATTTAATGTTTATTTCTTACTGAAATAAAATTAAAGTACCATACAACACAACAATAACATAACATAGCAACAATACATTAACAAAAAGAACATGATTAAACAGAAATATTTTTAAAACTCCCAGCTCTGGCACAGACATGGTACATACCTTTGTAAAAATAAACAAACAAACAAAAAGAACAGGCTTCATTGGCAAGATGCTGGGGGCAGAACTCTGAAGTAAAAGACACTGCTCTGTTCAGAACCAACCTCTTCACTGAAATGGAAAAAAGAAGTTGCATAAGTATATCGGTGAGCTGACTTTATTTTCTAGTTTTATATTTGTATCTTTTTTAAAAAGAATAAATGTACATAACGAGAGAGCTGTTTCTATGCTAATATAATTCTGTGACAAAAGATGCTATTGTGCACTAATTACTTTTTTCTTCGTTTTTTTCAGTTCCTTATATTGTTCAATTAACAGTCTAGTTTAGTTTAGGCAACTAAAAGCAAGACCAAAATCATGACTGCCTAAAGGCATTAAAAAAATCCATAGTCAAAATGTGAGAAACATTCATAAACCATGAACTCAATTCCTATTCTACTGTTCAGATCCACTCTTCGGGTCCTATTCAGGTCTACAAACTATGCACTCAAGCCTTTTCTATAAGACGTATAGAAAAAAATTATTTACAAGACATATTTAAATTATTTATGAGAAATAAGCGTATTGTGTTCCTGATGAGTTAAATGGTTTTGTTGCACCTTTGGCTTAGAGCAGAAGAGAATCAATACCCTGTGTGTACTTAACATAAAGTATAAGGTAGATATTTAATATGAAAAGAGTCAAATAAAATTGATATAAATCTCCATTTTTTTTTAATTTGCAAAGCAAAAGTTCAGCGGATGCTTACATTCTTCTGTCCATAACTGAAAATGTGGAGTTTTGATGCACATTTTCAACTTTAACAAAAACTTTTGCACTTTAATAGTGCAAAACTAATTGTTATTCTAGTCACCATTGTCCTTGTTGATTTTAGCTAGAGCTCTCTTCTGCTGTCAAGATCAGTTTATATTGAAGTATGTCATAGGACCTAGTGACAAGTACAGACAGCACTGAGACATGGTCAGTATAATTTAGTTTAAGCAAGCAGCGACCTTGATTAAAGATTTGTCAGACTGTTTACTTATTAATTTCTTTCTCTATTGCCCTTTCAAGATAAAATAAAATTAAAAAGGATTAATCCAACCATTAATATTTTCATAGGTAAATATATGCCCATAAAATGGATTGATTTCAGTTTACACATCCGTGCGAATTTCTGTTTAAATGTATAAATATGTAGCAAAACAGCCTGGAGGGAATTGTTCTAGGTTTTCCTTACAGCCCTTCTTTTTCAAGTGCCTGTATATTATGAAAGATGGAGGACTGACAGAGCTGTGAAATTAAATACTACTGTTTATTTCCTGAACATAGAAAATGCAAGGTGGATGGTGACAGTGAAATCTTATGCACGCCAACCAGGAATTGTCTCAACTTTTTCTCCAAGGGCCCAGTTCTGCATCTACAACTACCTGCACCTCCAGGCCTTTTAATATTCAGTTCTTTGTGCAAACTGGCAAATAGGCGGCTGGTTCTGCTGGTGCTGTCTGTAGTTCTGACACTTCTCCATTAGACAGGGCATGCAGGATTTGTTTAGCATGCTAATTTGTAGGTCTCGTTTGTCTGATTTGCCATCATATAGTAATAATAATACACTGTATTCACTAATACATAGATGGTTATAGGTGTTATTAAACTTTGGACTGTATTTTGTATATTAATGGACACATAGTGCATATAAGCATGCACATATCCATGTTTATAGCATAAAATATACATATAACTATATGTATAGTTATACAATCATAGTATACAATCATACATTCAAAATATACAAAGAGGTAATGCTAACAAAAATAAGTGTTATTTGTTTATATAAAAAATGTCTTTATGCAAAAGGAAAATAGGCATAAACTACATCATGCACAAGACAGTTACCACATTTTTATTAAGATTTTTCTGGTCCTCTACAGAAGGCTGTATTTGTGAATGTGTCTATTTTCTGGAAAATGCAGAGCAAACAAGTAGATAAGGATATTGTCCTGTATACCTGTTACATTTAAAATGAAAAAAATACACTGCTGTACATTTTTACATTTTTTTAACAAAATAAAATTACTACACAGAAAAATATCAGTCAAAGTTTGCAAATAGTAGTCCAGATCCAGAGATATATAAGTCAATGGAGGAACAAGGTAGCTACAATGACTTTGGCCAACCATTACTTATGAGAGCCAACTTATGTCAATAAGTCTACAACCTACTAAGTCTCCAAAACAGAATGAGTGTCTTATAGACATCTTTCTAAATATATATGGCTCAGGTGGCATAATAATACTTTTTCTCACTACCCTTTTATCTTGTTCCATTTTGCTGGCCAAAGAGATTATAAGATGATTGTGGATAAAGTCATTGGAACAAGTTACTCTCCAATTTTATGAATAAACTGAGTTTTGAGTTTGAATAAAATGAGTTGAGTTTTTAATTCATAAGTTAGATTCATTAAAAAAAAAAAGAGGGAAAGTAATGTTCTTTTTGGAATATTTGATTGGTGAAACGCAGTATTTTGAATGACCTCTTTAGTAAAATCTGTACTTTAAACAGCTTGCCAGAATCACTTCAGCCAGGCATTGAAATAAGAATAGATATGAGAAAAGTGAAATTAAGATTCAGAGGCAAAGGAGAATGCTTTTTAACTGTGGCTTTTCAGCAAAGATGAGCGGTTGGTAGGATTGATAGCTATAGAGGCTTATTGAAGTGAGAAACTACTTAACACAACTGAAAAGGAGAAAAGGACAAATAAATTATGTGACAAATGACTATCATCACCAGAGACACACATATTCAAATTGTTTCATAATATATAGCCCTTGTCTTAAACAGGGTAGAATTTGTCCCTCCCTCCCTTACACACGATAGAGCAGTTGACACTGGAGATATCTGAGTAACTCAGGTAACTTGTATAATTAAATAGATCTGCTCAACCATTTTTGCAGAGGTCTCCACAGCATACTTTGAATGTGAAGAATTACATATGATGAGGAAAATGATGTTGGATTAGGTCTGTCAAAGCCTATGGAAACAGTAACCATTTTCTTCAGGATCACTGTGCAAGAATGAGAAACTTCTCTTCATATAAATCTTAGGTGATGATTTTACCACCTCTAATTTGCTAATTGTCTCCTCTTTTTCTCTAAACTCTACATAATTAAGGGTTCCCACACAAGATAAGCTAGATGATAACCTAGAAGGGAAAACAACCATCCCTGTCCCTGCTCTAGTCCCAGGCATAGCCACGCAGCCCATATGCATAGCTGGTTTAATAGTTCTTTTTTTTTCTTTTTTTTATGTATTTTTGTTATTTTTGTGTGTTTGTTTTTTTCTATCTCCATTAATTTTTTTTCTCTCTAAGCAGTCAGTGTAACTCTTTAGAAACAGCGTCCTTTAATAAGTATTTACTTGACTGCTTGACTTGAATGCTCTTGCAGAGCATTCACTAAAACTTTCTCAGAGATCTGCTTCCTTTGGTAACATGCTGGGGACTCATTGTTCATATGATTCCACTAATACTTTATCAACAGTCTGTGATAATTATAGCTGGCTTAAGATTAGTAGCTTTCAGTGGCTGGCTTTCCAGTTTGATATGTTTAGTTTTCCTACAACTTAAATAACATATGAACATAACGAAGTAAGTAAACTAAAATTCCATGAATATTGCTCCATAAAGGCACCTAAGCAAAATACGTCCTTCACTTTGTAAAAGCATTAGATTATATAACAGCAAATGTACATGCCCTGTACATGTTCTTTTTGCATTTCCACTGCATTTCTGTTCATTAATTTTTGTATTATATGCACAGAGCAACGTTATATTTTCAGGGGAAGATGGAGAGAATCCTATATGAACTATAAATACATTAGTTTCATTTTGGCTTGATAGACACTATAGAAATTCAGGATATTGTCTATAATAGATGCATCCAAGGAAATAATTTGTAGCTGTGGAAGGGCATAAAGATCATGTTTCAGGGTAAAAAATACAAACACAACAAAATGCCACAGTGATTTGGATGAAGTCTAGTAAAGAGAAACTTTTTTTTTTTTTTTTTTAAAAAAAAAAAGCAAGCATGAAGGATGACAAATTTCATTACTTCTTGAGATGAAAGTCTTGATCTTGGACCTGTTCTGTCACTGTGAGCTAGTCTGGGGACCACTGAACTGTGGTTGGCCCATTCGCAAGACCTGCTCTGCCTGTCTTGCTCCTAGAAGTGAGGGAGGTCACTGTCCCTGCTGCCTTGCTATCTCTGTTCACTCCCAGTTTGCCTTGCCATGCACAGCAGCCCAGCCTTGCCTCTCATCGGCATTTGGTGAGTGACAACTTGGGCTACAATTAAATTAATTCTTCACTGTCCATTATTGACATTGTTTATTTACAAGTAACATAGCAATCTCAAGCCACTGCTGGTGAAAAGTACTTTGGGTTGTACACCGGTAACACTTTTTTCTAATGTCTTCCCATTAGTGATAAATTATAACCATCATGCAATTTTCTCTCAAACATCTCAGTTCTTTACTGGACAGCTGCCCAGATGTAAAAATATTGAAGGAAAGCCTTTTATCTCTGCTGCAGTGTAGGTTCCTAGCTATATAAGGCAAAAGATAGGCTAAGATAGGCCATATTTAGCTTTTCATCAGAATCAGAACTCCTCATTTCCACAGTGTGAAATTAGCTGGATGATATATGTGTCACATTTCATTGATGGAATCTCATCTGTTAGGCTGGTTTCTGCTGGTGCAACACAACTGGCCTCAAATTCCTAAGTTTACCTTTTTTATTTTTTGTAGCTATTAGTAGACACTATACTTGGACAAAGGAAAGTAAATTGTGCATTCTACACATATGCAAAAATGCATGCATTCTGGACAACTTAAAGAAGTATGCTCAAGATGATTTAGTAGGGATTTCAGTTTCATTTCAATTTAATATATTTCAGATTTTCTTTCCTTTGTAAATGTACATGGCATTTTCAAATAAAATAAGATTTTATATATATGTGTATACATGCATATATTTCTATTTTTTTTTTTACTACTAATAAGCTATGCTTTTTGTCTAACTGCTGTGTTCATTGGTCAGATATGATAGTGAGAGTAGATGCAATCAGAATAAACTTCCATTCAAAAACTAGTGCAGAATGTCTTTAAGTTATTCTCCCTGTACTGAATTTACTGTTATGAAATAGGTTAGTAGCCACATTTTCCTGGAGTATTACTGTTTTGAAAATAATGTTAAAATTAATGAAGAAGCAATTGCTGAGATTGCTTTTAAAAGTTCTGTGTTGATGTTATTTTTTGCATTTTATTTTCTGAAATGAAGACTATATCTGTGCATCTGTACATGCAATGTTACTGCACAGATTGCTGTGCTCCTGATGCTGTAACATTACCAGTTTCAATTACAGAACGATAGACACAACAAGCAAGAGTTATTAGTGCGCCTTTGTGTATGAGTGCCTTTCTGCCACTAAGTAACAACCAGACTTTTTGAGTTAGAAAAAAATACCACAAATACCACAAAAGCTCAAAATAGTAAAATCAAAACAAGTAAAAAGTAGTACTTGATAGAGAGCCAAGGAGAGATGTCACAGATGCCTTAGCATCTCTGTTTTACAGAAGACAAACAATATTAGTAAATTAGCTCAGATATATTGATTGGTGTTGGTTCAATGCCTTCAAATCAAATTCTCCCAATAACCTCATCAATAAGTGAGAAAATACTTTAAAAATAATGAAACATCAGGCAACCAGGCCTATGCAACCAGGCATATGGAAATAGTACTAGTGAGTGATTTTCTATTGGCCAGGAATAAGGGTCAGACGTACTTATTCATATGGCTGAACCTGTTTGCAGCATTTGATATAAATGAAATATGTATGATCCTTCTGTTCTGCTTCCCAGTTATAAGTATTCCCAGGTATAAGTAATACAGAATGTTTCTGCATAATGCTGCACTGCTGGTATGTTTCAAATATACAATATTTAAATCTTCACAGATTTAAATTTCACTATCAACGGGTAACCTTCCTTTCTGCTTTGCATCCCAGAAAAGATATTGCTTTCAGAACAGAAATTTCTTAGCCTACGCTTTTCGTTCAATATGAAAAACTGTTCTTCAGGATGAGTTGGCTCTACACTACACTAGAACTTCCAGTAACAGATTACCAACGTGATTTAAGGGTTTCTCAAAGATAATCTTCCCACCTTTTCAGACCAGTGAAGTTCAATTCCACAACAACAACAACTTTTTAAAATGTCTTTTTTTTTTTTCTTTTTTTTAAGGATTTGGAATACTGTTGTAAGGTCTAAACAAAACAATTAGGGAATGGGAAGCTCTGGGTGACCAAGCATAGAATTCACAACTAAAGTGTAGTGAGAAGAGACAGGTGTCCAAGCCAGTTGTAAGATGCATTCAACAAGAGGGATAAAATGTTATCACTTTCATTGGGTATATTCATAAATAAAACCTATGTTATTTGGGATTTTCAACACTAAATAACCTGTGTGTACGCACCAGATTATAATAGCATACCCACTGGATAATTCAGTCTGTTACCTTAAAGAAACATAACCAGATAGAGACAAACAGAAAGAAAATGCTTGACTAAACTGTAGAACAAGCTTCTGCAAGGAAAGAGTCTTTTGTTCTGGTCCCTACTTCAGAGACTGCTTATACATTTTTCATTAAAGAATGACTGGACAAAATGCATAATTAAAGTGCATGGAGAGGACTTAGAAAGAAGATCATCTTGTCTCTGCTGTGTTCTAACTCAGGGTTATTAGATCAAATGTGGATGCACTATGTTCTAACCACAAGGTTACTAGAACCTTGGTTCCAATACCAAGGTGAATATGCTTAGGTTGGGTGATTTTCAGTGATAAATGTAGCTGTTCCACTTTCAGCTCAAACAGTGCAATTTGGGTGGCTTCTGAGAAGTCCAGGTGAATCATATAACAGATTAAAAGAGGTGTAAATGATCCTAAATTGTCATAGGCAACAGCAGAGATGAGTTAAATTCTCAATCTCCATAGCTGTAGACAGCAGTGGATGGGAGGAAGGAGACTGTGTGCAAATATTTAGTGTGGAGATAGTGTGTGCAGTACTATTAGACTCAGGACATTAAAATAGAACTTTGATTGCACTTTAGTCACCAGTGTGGCTTTTAATGACTGGTTCAATATCTTAAAATTTTAAAGATACTGGTGTCCTAATTTAATAAGATAAAAAAATCTTAAAAGGCCGAAATAATTATCAGTTAGTTCTGGATAAGTACTACTTGGAACTTCAGAGGGGTGATAGCATATTCATATGGGAATTTCTTTGCACCGAATCCTTTGAAACAAAATAAATTTACTGTTCAAGTATATAATCTAATAATTATCCTAAACACATTATAAATGTTTTTCTTATTCTGGCACAATTACATGAAATGGGCCAAATACATCAAAATAGAATATTAATAGAAAATGGAAAAAATCTCATCCCCATCCCAGTAAGTTTTATGCGTATGATTAAGGGGGCATTAAATTAAGTAAGTATATAGTTGAATATTGCAAGATTGGTCTTACACTTTACTGAAAGGCAATTATTTCTGCAGAGAATGACATTTGTAAATGTCTTAGGTAAGTTAAATTGGTGTGAAAAAAAATATATACATACAAGCTGTGAATAAGTGTTAGTGGTAAAAAAAGATCTAAAAAGAGCTAAAATGTTCTTCAGTAAATCAATCTTCTACAGAATCAGATAAGTAATGCATTTCCCCTTAATAATGAAGGAGAGCAGAAGAATTAAATATTTTATTTGTTCATGTTGATCAGGTCTCTAAAATGCTTCATTAAAACTATATGAAGATTATTATAAATGTCATTTTTTGAACAGGCAACCTATGCTTGTGGAAGATACTTAAGTCCAGATATTGGCAGACAGTCTGTCATTGTTTGCATGCTTATATGAGAGCAGTTCTTCACAGATCTCCTTAGATTAGCATGATTTCTGCCTTCAATAATGATGCACTCATGCTTGTAGATAGTTAAGGCTCAAGTAGAACAGTTGGAGACAGCCTAATGCTTATTCCGTATTTAATTGGAAGCAGGATCTGGCAGTAACCTTTTTCATATATCCTTCAGAGAAGTAAGTACTGAAGCTTTAAATTCTTTTAGCTTCTTGTGACAGTTTTTTTTTTGGTATGTCTTCATAATACCCCTTGTGCTATCTTAACACAAAGGTTGACCAAGGTCCAATGGGGCCCAAATGGTCAAGGGTTTTTGATCTTTTTGGTACTGTTTTCTTGAGGAGTACTTCCTGAAATGTATTTTCAGACTCGAATTGTTGCGGACTAGTTCAGACATTGCCTTCAAGATGTTGCCAGATTGTGGCAGCTTTCTTAAGATTCCTAAAGGAAAACCAAAGTATTACTGTCATTCAAAATCATAAAAATTTTCCCTTTGATTGTCTGCCATTATAATCCACAAATTTTCCTGTGTTTCTAAATATAGGACCTGTGAAAATTCTTAAGGTGACATGAAAGAAACAAACACAATGAAATTAGACTATTACAGTAGAACCAACATTTTCTACCTTTGCCACCCATGTAACAATATAATATTTTTTTTACATATTCATTTCTCTTTCTGTTTGAGATAGAGCACCAAAGTTAGCTGGAACTGTTCTCAGCAAATGAGCAAACAAACAAACAAAAACCCAATACCGTATTACATTGTTCAGTACAAAAAAATTTAAACAAAGTATTTTATTATTTTAAAATAATTAAAATGCAAGACTTACATAATAATTGGATAATTATTTTGCTTTGCCAGCAAAACTACAGGCCAGTCAGCCTCACCTTTATCCCTGGAAAGGCAATGGAGCAGCTCATCCTAGAGGTGATCTCTAGGTATGTGAAGGAAAAGAAGGTGAAAAAGAATAGTCAGCATGGATTCACCAAGGGGAAGTAATGTTTGACGAACCGGAACTGTGATGGGATGACTGGACTGATCGATGAGGGGAGAGCAGTGGATGCTGTCTTCCTTAACTTCAGCAAGGCTTTTGATGTCATCTCCCATAGCATCCTCATGGGGAAGCTCAGGGAGTGTGAGTTACATGAATGGACAGTGAGGTGGATGGAGAACTGGCTGGATGACAGAGCTCAGAGGATCATCATAAATGGGTTTGAGTCTAGTTGGAGGCCTGTGGCCAGTGGTATCTTGCAGAGGATAATACTGGACTCAGTGCTGTTCAACTTATTCATCAATGATTTGGATGAGGGGACAGAGTGCATACTGAGCAAATTTGTGGATGAAGCCAAACTGGGTAGAGTGGCTGACACTCCCAAGGGCTGTGCTGCCACTCAGAGGGACCTACACAGGTTGGAGAGTTGGGCAGAGAGGAACCTCAGGAGGTTCAACAAGGACAAGTGCAGGGTCCTGCACCTGGGGAAGAATAACCCCAGACACCAGTACAGACTAGGGGATGACCTGCTGGAAAGCAGCTCTGCAGAGAAGGATTTAGGAGTCCTGGTTGACAACAAGTTACCCATGAGGCAGCAATGTGCCCTTGTGGCCAAGAAGGCCAATGGGTTCCTGGCCTGTATCAGGAGGAGTGTTGCCAGCAGACTGAGGGAGCAGATCCTGCTCCTCTACTCAGTTCTGGTGAGGCTGCACCTAGAGTACTGTGTGTGCAGTTCTGGGCTCCCCCGTATAAAAGGGATGTGAAATTTCTAAAGAGGGTCCAGTGTTCCCGAATAGTGCGATCAGCCATAATCTCGACTCTGGTACCAGATGCACGAACAGTCTGTCAACTGTAGGTCTGATTGCCTTCAAAACAGTAAATCAAGTTCACAAGTAATATGATCAGCTATAGGCCCAACTCTGGCAGTATCGGGTTCATAAACAGTCTGTCAGCTGTTTCATCTGATCGCCTTCAAAACAAGTAGTTGAGTTCACAAATAGTATAATTTATTCAAATGCAACATTTGTAGAACAGATTTTGGATGTGAATACAGGAAATTTTCTACTACAGTGTGGGGTTCGTCCAGACCCAAGAGGAGGAAAGGGGTTCAGCCTATCGACTGATCCAGAAGGTATGGAGTCTTCCCTCTCTCTTCTTCCTTCTTCCTTAGTTCCTCCTTTCCCCATTCCTTCTTCCTTAGTTCTTACCACCCTATTCTTTCTTCTATAGTTCTTTCTTTTCCCTAGTTCACCTTTTATATATCTTCTTGGTGGAGCCTGAGTGACTCTAGTCATACTTACTTTCATTATTGATTGGTTTAAAAAGTCTCCCAAGTTAATCGAAAATTTGGAGAGCATTAGTGAGGAATGGTTGTTCCTTGGAAGGAGGTAACTTCTGGGATGAGGTTGTGTATTGGTGTTATAATGAGGATTAGAATGAGGAGAAGTTTGAGCATTGAGTCCATTCGAAGGGACTGATCTACAATCATTGTTGGCCCAGCACCAGACATCACACTATGTGACTTATCAGCTGCATGGTACCATCAGGTTGCCACCTCTGCAGGAAGTATAACAGTCTTCACTTATCTCCACCGTCCATTCACTCATTGTCTGCACTGCACCATCAGATTACCCCCTTCACAGGGAAGCCAACAAAGTTTGGCCATGTCTCCATTCTGCTCCACTCTTCGTTTACTCTTATTAATGTGTGTCACAAGGGCAGATTGTGTTGCCAACCGAATTGTGGAGAAGTAAATTCCAAGTTGAAATATAGGAAGTTCCATCTCCATGTGAGGAAGAACTTCTTTCTTGTGAGGGTGACAGAGCCCTGGAACAGGCTGCCCAGAGAGGTTGTGGAGTCTCCTTCTCTGGAGATCTTCCAAACCTGCCTGGATGCCACCCTGTGCCACGTGCTCTGGGTGTCCCTGCATGTGTAGGAGAGTTGGACTAGATGATCTCTAGAGGTCCCTTCCAACCTCAACCATTCTGTGATTCTGTGGTTCTGTGGAGCAAAAGAAGATGTAATAGTGTCACTGTGCAGAGAAGGAAATTCCTACTGGACATAAAGAAAGAAATTCCTCAACATATGACAGGTCAGACACTGGTATAGGATGATTGCAGAATGATTCCTGGAGATTTTCAAAACTCAGGTAGACATGGCCCTGAGCAACCTAACGTAGCCTTCGAGTGAGCAGTTAAATCAAATGATCTCCAGAAGTTCCTTCCAATTTAAGGTATTGTATGATTCTATTATTTGGAAAATTACTTGATGCTTAGCAGGTGTTAAAATAAAGGGTAAAGAGGGAAAGAAAGTTTATAGATTTACCGAGACTGGAAGGATCAGCTAGTCAGACAGTCTATCCATACATCATAGAGAAATACATAACACTGAGTTACAATGATGATACCAATATCTTGTCTTTAGTTAAAGCACATTTTGTTCATATCATTAGTATATCTTTGTGGTGATTTGTACAGAAACATTTCTAAGAAAAGATCTGGTGAGTGAAAGAATTACAAAAGTTTGATAATTTTTGGGACATTACAAATTAGGAACAAAGAAAAAGGAGGGGGGGAACATTTAACCACAACTTCTTTTGATTTCCATATTCTTTCTTCCTTTTAAAAGAATATTCATTTTGCCTTTTATATTTCATTAGAAAAACAAGATTTAATTGCATTGTAGGCTGTCAAAAGGAGTAAATTATTGGAAATAAGGATAACTTAAATATCCGGTGTAGTATCTGCATTCTGTAATTCATTATTTCTGCTTTGATCATTCTATTCTTTCATGTATTTTGAAATGCGCGCAGTTCTGTAAGACAGAATTTATCCACATATCTTCATAGTTACTGCAGTTTTCTCCACATTATATGTCAAGGTGAAGGAACTGTCACATCCAAGAACATGTGAAATCTTTACAGAAAATACTACTTTCCAATCTTCTGCTTTCTTTCCTATTTATGCTCATAAATATACACTAAGTATAAGATGTTTTACACCCTCAGCATTACTTCATCTTGTCTGCTATTTTAAAACATGCAAAATCTGTAAATTAGCCCTTTTACTAATTTTATGTATAAAAATAGTATCATTTTATGTATAATGTTATTGATGAAAAAATGGGCTAAGAATACAAATGGAATTGTTTCCATGATGGTTGGATAAGAATCTGAACTAGATTGTCATCACTGCTTTACTAACAGGTTTAATTAACACATGGTAAATGAGATATAAACTGTAATCAAGATTGAATCAATTCTATTATAACACTATTACATAATATGGTCAAAATTATGTTTGGAGTGAAAAGATGAAGGAAAAAGGCAGAAAATGGAACAAATGAGAAAGGAAATCTCATTCATGAATTTTCTGACATTAGTCAGCATATATAAATATATATATAAATCCATGGTCTGTTACCAATTCTTTTTACAGTAAAGTCTATGCTGCTTTATGAAAGAGAAAAGACAATGGCAGAATGAGTAGAGCCAAGTTTGGCCTATATTACAGTATTTTCTTTTTAACAGTATTACTTTCTGCCTCTAATTTGAGCAGTTTAAACTGTATTTGGACTCTTGAGTGTGGACAATTAATGGATTGTTATATTTAGGATTTACATCATAAGCTACAAAATATATATTTAAATTAACTAATGATGTAAGAGCAATTAATCAAGTTAAATCTCTTGAGGTAGCTTCTGGAGTCTGAGGCAAAGTGAATGTTTGAAGTGGATGATTTATACTGGAGGTATGATCCCCTCATCGTCCTCATTTGAATTGTCACTAGTGATTAGTGAGCGGAAGTCATGAATGACTGAAAAGGGCTATTTGTTTTTTGCACTATGTGATAGAAATATTTCTATCTTGTGTTCACCTCTGCATTTTGAATTATTTTTTATGGTCATAGGCTATTTTTAGTTCTAAAATCATTTTAAAAACTGTTACAATTTATAGCACAACCAATGAAAAGGTGATGATTTTTACTCTTGTCTACACTCCTGTGGCAGCGTACAGATGTCTTAATTCATATCAAGTTTAGGTCCTAGTCTGATAAATTTCTAATGCATTAAAGCATCAGTTAAAATATTAATTCAATGCACAGTGGGGCGGCTTGGATTGGCTTTAGGCATGAACAAGGATAATGTCATATGGCTAACTCCCAGTCTCTAACAGGTATGATGAATTAACCTCACAGTAATAGGTCAGCAAAAGGCAGCATGCTGTATAACATAGAGAATGAATTTACTTTTTTTTTTTACCTACAGCTGAAAAAAAAATGCAAATTACCAAGAGGAGAAGGCTTTTGACAATTATCAGAGTTGTTAAAAAAGAAGGTTACAAAGAGTTCATAATCCAGGCTTAAATTTTAGATATTAAGAAGACCCTATACTATCATTTTCCACTGTAGCATGTTCGTTTAGATTTACACAAGACATTTGTGGTAAATAATCTTCTGTTGACAGTGTGTTTGTGTGTTCATCAACAAAATGTATTTATTTTCTAACTTATTTTAATTATTCATGATGTACCTCTTCCAGTAAGTAGAAAATGCATCTTTGACAAATATTGAATAGAAAGAGATGGAGGAGACTGAAGACCTTCTTGCTGGTATCATCAGCTGGCAAACATCTAGCAGAAATATTCATGTCATAACAGGTAAATCCAAGAGGGACATATTTTGGAAGTGGGATTTCCTCATGAAAAATCCTGGAGAAAATAATGAGACCCCGAAATATCTAGTACACGTAGCATGCGCATTTGATGCCTCTTTCATATACAGTTGGAGATCTATGACTTTTCAGTAATGGCTAGGACCAGCTGTAGCAGAAGGAGGGACTCCCAGAAACCATGGGTCTTCTGAGGCAAAAATGAACGTATTTGCCAGGCAAAACAGATAGCTAATAATATTTCATATGACAGCTGTTAGGAGGTCTCAAGAAATCTTGCACCTCAAGATTGAAGCAGAAATATGACAATTAGATTAAATGCAGACACATTACATGGAACTTGCAAATGCGTAAGTCTTCATTGACCATTTATTGATAATGTAAGAATGCACACAGGCCTTAACTAAAATAATTGGTTAAGAAAATAATTGGGATCTGTTCTCAGGGAACATTCACTGCTTAATTAAGCTGCTTCTCTATATTTTTATCTCTGCCTATATCCAGGAATTTGCATACTATGGAATAATACTCTGAGTAAACTATATTTATATAGTGTCTTTATATTTTTACAGTCTGTGTACTTACAAGAAAAATACTGAGATTTCTTTCCAGTGATAGCATATACATAAATTTATATTTATATATATATATATATATTTACAGAACTATAGTATGAGTTTAGGCATAGCTATTTTCTGTTTATGCTGCACAGAGATATTCTCCCAAACTCTTTACACTATTTATAACCTGGAGATTAAATTCTAACAATTATTTCATATATATCTTAGTCTTAATAAAAACTGCATATATACAAATGATAGCGTAGTGGAGACAAATTAGGTCTATGAACTCCATTTAAAGTTTTGTTCTTCTTTCATTTTATCGCTTCTGGACTATATCTTTAATAAATTGCTTCTCAAAAATGAGAAGATAAAAATGATATTTCTCAATGCTTGTTTTTATCTATTTTCCTCTCTCAATATCGTCAGCATCTCTCAATCATCTCTGGCCTTCTCATTAGTTTAGCTACCAAAAATTCTATTTCTTAGCTGATGCAGACATTTAGTTCATTTAACTAAATCTTCCCTGTGAAGAATTATTTTGTTCACCTAAGTGACATTGAGATTTCGGAGGGTCATGGTTTCAATTTTCTCTTAAAGACACTTATTAATTTGATTTCTGAATGACTATTGCCTTCAGCTCTTTTACAGAATGCCACATTTATTGATACTATTATTTATTCCAGTCTCTGTTCCTGCCTTTTTTATACTTAGTATCTCTGCTCTGTTTATACGTGCAACTTGTCGTCTCTTGTGCATCCCATTTCTGCTTTTTTTTATGTTATTACCTCTCTGAGTATGCGTTTACACTTAAAAAGTTACTGCTTATCTGTTAGGCAGAATCCTGCTGTTTACTGCTGATTTTTTTTTATTTGTATATGTTTAATTTCACTGTGAGGCTTGTTCTCTCATTATGTAATATGGGTCTGCCTTGTGATTTGACATGTTCTGTCATTAGTGTAAACTCAGATCTGAGTTTCAATTGCTCATCACTATGTGCAACAGCGGACCAGCTGGGTGGATGATTTTGTTGATTCTACATATCTAAGAGTGTGAGATATTTCATATATTGCTCCCACTAGGTGGGAATGAACAGTTGATTTGGCAGACGAGGGAGATAGATAAATAATAATGAAATTTAACTTGACAGCTGTTCAAAAGCTATCAAGGAATCTTATACTGCATGATGAAGAAATATTTCTTGAAGCAGAAACATGACAAGTAGATGAAATGCAGCTATGCAACATGGAGTTTTCAGACGGATTTGACTGCACTGCCAACAAAAAATTATTTACAGAATGACATTAGAGACCCAAACAGCCTCATTTTACAAGGGGAGACTGTCTGTATGAATGCAGGATATGATATGGAATGCAAAACATTAAAAAAGGAAGGTGTTATTTCCATCTCAGTCTTTTAATAAATTAGACATTTTGTTTAATCCTGTATAAAATACAGCTTAAAAATGCTACATTTTATATTACATAAATAATTCTACAATACTTTTGCACAGTTTACGGCCTTATGAAAACCAAACAACAAAAATATCACTCCAAGTTGCTTTGTTTTTCATTCCACAAAACTTTTTGAATTTGATGAAATCTAGCCACAGACATATGAAGAGCAATGGTCATCTTCTTTGTAAAAAATAATTGTTTTTTCTAAAACAAACCTCTTCTGTTTCTCCACACAAAGAATAATGAAGAGGCAACAGAGAAAAAAAAAGCCTGTGTCAACACTGCAAGCAAATATCAAGTCAACAGCAAACCTAAAAAGGGTCTTTTCTGATAGGACCATAGACTAAGCTTGAGCCTATATACAGAAACTGGTGAAAAACATGATTTATGGGCTTGTGCACTTCATATCTTTGTTTGCTTTGCCTTTTAAGTTTTTGTTTCTCTTGGACAGTTTTTCTCTGTTGCTTTTTTTTTTTTTTAAAAAAAAGGTATTTCCATCTTTTAGCTTCTCTTTTTTTGTGAAACTACTAGAACAAGCCACTAATGACTAAAGTAGTTATATGCACTCTCAAAATGTACAAAAACTGTATAGATGCTAGTCTTCCTTGTTAGACAGCTTTGACTAGTGTGGTGGTTTTCAGCCAGCAACAATAGTCTCTTCCTTGTCATGAAGAATGTCAAACTTTGGAGAAATGAAATTCAGCTAATTCTCCTGCTAGTAGCTCATTACTCACAAAACCTATTTCTAGCTGTAGGGCGATGATTCATTCTTCTGCAAAAACAGAACTGTATTGGGTTGAAAATTTGGTTATTCCAGCATCTGTAGGTTTAACTAGGTTTGAATCTTTTCTACCACAATGAGAAGGGAAGAGGTCTGTTCTTGGAAACAGTTCTGGTATGTGAATATATACTCTCAGAGAAGGCTGTGTAATTCTCCAGTAAAACAGTGAAAATTATTTTGAAGATAATAAAACAAAACAAAACAAAGTACGCCCACAAACCTCAAAATACTCTATTTATTTTCTTGTTTGTGAGATAATTCATTAAGTTCCCAGACATGTATGCTTAAGCCAAAACCTGCATCAATACATTTACGATTAGTATGTAATATATAGCATGAATGTTCTTGCATAAAAATGATGAAAATAATTCTTTGCTAAAATAAGGTGAACTAAACATAAAATATCTGATTTTGATCTGTAGAGAGGAACATGAGAATACCTTGCACAGCCCATTTACTGAAACTGTGTGTATTTGTGATTTTGGCTTATGAGTATACATGTAATACATGTGGACTAACCTTAGAGCTTTCATTTTATTGAAAGAAGTTTCTGAAGTTTTCCATGGGGAAGCCTAGTGATATATTTCAATATCACAAGTGATTTATGGTGTAAATGTATGAACCTTCACTTTTTGACTCCTGAGAGACTTTTCAATTCTGCAAATAAGAATTGAATAGGACTGCATTTCTTTGACGGAACAAGGTAGAAGGCAGTAGGCAGTAGAAGACAAATGAAATTTTCACCGGGTTGAAAATGAAACTTTGTTATATTTCAAGATCTAAATGTAATCAAGAATACCTGAAAACTTTACATGAACTTGCATTAGCTCCTATAAAATGCTGCTAAAAAAATAATAGTACTAAAATGCCTGAAAAACATTACCTAGCCCATTTAAGTTACTAGTTCAGATCTCATCACTGTCCCATCCACAAAATCATGGTAGCCTCTCTAACGATTCTAGCACCAGCAACAATATAACCTGCAGAAACCTTATTTCCTTGAGCGACACCTTATTGCATTTAAAAAATAAACCATAGAAGGCTGAAAAATAGAAGGCTGTTTTAATTTTGCATTCAGTAGGTGGAGAAGAGAAAGGGGTCCAAGTTAATTGTAATTTGTGTGCTCATTCTTAATAATGCAGATGATTTCTGTTCTATCATTCTTTCAAATATTACACTGTGTTTACTACACAGTATTACACAATGTCATACATATGCCTTTCTCACGCACAGTAAATTATGTTGTGAGCTTCCTGTGTGAGCATTCTTTTTAAGTGAGAAAAGCTCAGAATGTTAATAAAAATGAAACATTTTCAGATGGCTTTTAGATCACTTCATTTTAATTCAGCATATAGTTTCTAATTCACTAGTAAACAGAGAAAATCTTAAAAGCATTTTTAAAGGGATGATAAAGCTCTGAAATATTTTTATAATGTTAAATTTAAGTTACCATTTGAACTATTTTCCTTCATGCATACAGAAACAATCTACAATATTTTATTGAAAGCATTTATTAAAATTCTTAGTAACGCTTCTTTAGCTCTATACTGTTAAAGAATTTATACAGGATTTTATTTATTTTTTCAGCTGAAAGGAAAAGACGCAGAACATGGCCAAAGAACAAAAGTATTTAGTCCAAAGGACTGTATACACACACATATATATACACATATATTGACTTTTATCTTAAGTATAATTAATTTATGTTTAATAGCAAGCAACTTTTGAACTAATTTTTGCTAAGATTATCATCTTTCTGGTGCTTCACTGGAGTACATATTCGAAATTGCACAACTACTTTACCAGTTTTCTCACTTAGCCCTTAGGTAAGCCTGAATGGGATCCTGAATTTTCTAATCCATTTTTCTAATCCATTTCCACCTGGAAAACAAGTCTAAATAACTAATAATGCTCTAAAATTCTTTTCACATTTGTTATGTAAACAGACAAGACAGGACCTGAAGGATTTAAAAAATAAAATGAAGATTAGTCTGCTTTTTTCCATGTCTCTACAGTTAAATTAACTCAATTTCTCCTCCTACTTTGCGTTCGGCCCATTCAGTTGGATTTTTTTTATTAATTACAGAAACTCTAAACCTTATTAACTGCTCTTGGAATTTAGCAGTCCATATAGGTTTTCAAAATAGAACTTTTTTTTTCTTTTTTTCTGAGAAGATTGAGAGGGGATTTGATCAACACTTACAAGTATCTGAGGGTTGGATGTAGGGAGGAGGGGGCCAAATTCTTCTTGGTGGTGGCCAGTGACAGGACAAGGGGTAACGGTTGCAAGTTGAAACACAGGAAGTTCCATCTCCATGTGAGGAAGAACTTCTTTCCTGTGAGGGTGACAGAGCCCTGGAACAGGCTGCCCAGAGAGGTTGTGGAGTCTCCTTCTCTGGAGATCTTCCAAACCTGCCTGGATGCCACCCTGTGCCACGCGCTCTAGGTGTCCCTGCTGGAGGAGGGGGGTTGGACTAAATGATCTCTAGAGGTCCCTTCCAACCTCAACCATTCTGTGAATCTGTGAATCTGTGAACTCAGAAAATTCACTCTTCTCTCCTTTTCCTCCTCTAAACCTTTACTCAGAAAGTCTTGCAATATGGTATAAAAAGATCATCAGATATACTTTTTTTATCATTTTATTTTCTGATAGAATCCTTGTCCTTACAACTATAAATTGAATGAAACCATTCTTATTAATTGTAACTGGTCATAATTCTTGAAATATAGCTAACTATATAACAAACAAATAATGCTGGAAGCATGGTGCTGTTCAATTTAAATGGAAGAAAAATACACAGAGATTAAAAGGCAAGATCAATACACTGGAGATTTGATTATACTGCTTGTATTATGAACTGGTAGAAACTGATTATATTATAAACCTCTTCTAAAATAAGTATCTATTATTTTTGCACATTAGTACTGTAAATAAAACTATGTTTTCTTCCAAGAATGAAACAAGTTCTGGTATAATGATTTCCTGTAGAAAATAAAAATAGAGAATTTGATTTGCTCAGCCACATATTACATTGTATGTGTTCCCTCTCAGCTTTTCGTCCTCCTCCAAGAATTCCAGCCCCCTTCCTTGCATATATTATACCCAACTGAAAGATAAATGCAACTGATAAGTAGATGAATTTCTATTTTATAAATTGCTAATTATTATCAATTCTTTAGGCAACTTCCATTACTAACATGTTTGGTAGCGTGGCAACATGCACCTTACGGATAGAAAAATATCAAATTTCTATTCACTTAGCTAAGGGTTAATATGTTCCTGCAGATTATTTTTGATGCCCTTCTTATTTGACTTTTGTTGGTTTTGCACAAAGGAAAGGATACTAGGCAAAAGACAGCACAATAGTTAAAAATATAGCATACAACTGTTTCTTTTTATTTTTTTGGCCTATCTGGGAGTTTTTAATTTTTTAAATCCTGATTCTCTTCTCCCTATTTGATAATTTTGCTAGTTCATTTGACCCAATTCCCAAATACTAATGTTTCTCTGTATTTTCACAGAATTACAGGAAATAATCCATAGCAGTGATTTATGTCCCTCTGATGAAGGTCAAGAAATGCAGCAAGAAGGTTGAGTAAGTCCTAAATGTATATTGCTACCTAGATGATAGGTAGCCGTAGAAAGAATACAGTCTTATTCAAGCTTTTTAATGATTTAGTGGAAGAAGGAGAACATTACCCGACATTTAGATATTTTTTTGTTTTTTGTTTTTTGTTTTTATTTTTTGATTTGACACTCATTTTAAATATTTTGCAGATAGCTTAAAGGTAGTCTTCAATATTAATGTAGGAAAAAAAAAGTTTTTACATCTAACGTCATCTGGCTTAGTAAAGAATGTTAACATAATCTGAAGTAATCTTTTTTTATTAGTTCTGTTTACTGACATATGCATGAAAAAAAAGTGGAAAGTTTCTAAAATCAGGAAGTATTGAAGCCCTATTTCCCACATCTGCTTCATGCTGGTTGCTGGGATGATGCGGAGTTTTCTTTATTTGACCTATGTTCAGAAAAATTATTCTTGCTGTGTTTTCACCACTTCAGAACCAACTTTTCCCCTTCGAAATTGGAGCTAGGTGGAGATATTTGAGAATTATTAAGTGGTACTATGTCATGCCAAACTCTGGGAGAGTTCTTGTGCTCATCACTAAAGGTCTGGAATCCTTGTCCATGTATGGTAATGCACAGTCTGATATGAAGATGGCGTTCACTTCATACTCTCTTTTTGGCTTTTGAATACATTTCTGAACATGAATATAGACATAGCACTAACTAATGCATAACAAAGATTTCACAATGATTGTAGGTCCACCATCTCCTAATATGCCTGGAGAACTTGTGGATGATGACTGGATCATGTTGTGTGTTGAAGCTGGGACGACCGAGCTTGCAAACCCTGGCATGTTTTTGAGTGATGTAACAATCCCAAGATCAAAACTTTGGAAGGTATTACTATGGTGTTCTTACAGAAAAACAAACAAACAATTTTTAGGCCTCTGTCAAGAATGTAAATAGAATAGACCATGAACTATGCCATGTAGGCAACTGCCTACAACTTCTCCAAATAATCATTTTAAACAAAAGTCTTAGATTACTAAACCAGCATAAAAACCTTTAAAATACCAACAAACTAAGTGAGCTGGTAAAAAAGAGTAGAAATAAAGAGGAGCTGTAAATTCTCCTCTTTCCACTAAATGCTTGCAGTCACTTAGTGACTTCTGGAATGGCTCAGCCCTTTCTACAATGTAGAAAGATTTTCTATAGCCTCTGAGATTTGTCTCTCTGTTCCGGTCATCTTGTAGGCCATTCAGGAGATAAGAATTGCAGTAGCTTCTGCTTGCGACTATTCTCCATGAATTTACTTACAATATGAAGTTCTTTAAGATCCTGAGACAGTGAGTTTTGCAATTTAAATATATGCTATATATTTAGAGAAAAAAAAGTTGGTTTTAAAACTGCTACCTATTCATTTTGTCCCATAGTTCCTGTACCAGCAAGAAATGCTTGGCCTGTTCCATATTTCTCAGGCTTTCATAGGGCGTTATTTTATGGGGAAAATGGAAGTACGTGAACTACATATGACTCTCAGAATCACAGAACGGTTAAGGTTGAAAGGCACCTCTGGAGATCATCTAGACCAACCCCCCTCCTCCAGCAGGGACACCTAGAGCACATGCCACAGGAGGGCATCTAGGCTGGTTTGGAAGATCTCCAGAGACTCCACAACCTCTCTGGGCAGCCTGTTCCAGGGCTCTGTCACCCTCACAGGGAAGAAGTCTTTCCTCACATGGAGGTGGAACTTCCTGAATTTCAACTTACACCCGTTACCCCTCGTCCTGTCACCAGCCACCACTGAGAAGAGCCTGGGCCCTTCCTCCCTACAATCATCCCTCAGGTGATTGTACATGGTGATTGAACATGTTAATCAAATCTCCTCTCAGCCTTCTTTTCTCCAGACTAAACAGGCCCAGCTTGCTTAGTCTTTCCTCATAAAATAGATACTCAAGTCCCTTAATCATCTTCATGGCTCTCCGCTGGACCCTCTTCAAGAAGCTCAATGTCCTTGTTGTACTGGGGAGCCCTGAACTGCACACACAATGCTCCAGGTGCGGCCTCACCAGAGCTGAGTAGAGGGGGAGGATCACCTCCCTCCACCTGCTGACAACACTCCTCCTGATACAGACCAGGATCCCACTGGCCTTCTTGGCCACAAGGGCACATTGCTGACTCATGGTTAACCTGTTGTCAACCAGGACTCCCAAATCCCTCTCCGTGGAGTTGCTTTCCAGCAGGTAACTGAAGGCAGTAAGAGTTGATACAGTGGTTTAATGCTGTTTATATCTCTATATTGTTTATACCTCAACTTTGACCAAGAGCACAATTTAGTCTCTGTGCCAGTCTTGTAACAGTGACTTTAAGACATCCAATTAGACAATCTGACGCAACACGGAGAAGAGAAGGCTGAGAGGGGATCTAATCAGTGTATATAAGTACCTCAAGGGAGGGAGTGAAGAGGATGGTGCTGGCCTCTTTTCAGTGGTGGCCACCAACAGAGCTAGAGGTAATGGCCACAAACTGAAGCACCAAAAGTTCCACATGAACTTAAGGAAAAAAAATTTAACAGTGAGGGTGACAGAGCCCTGGCACAGGCTGCCCAGAGGGGGTGTAGAGTCTCCTTCTCTGGAGATCTTCAAAACCCTCCTGGACGCAGTCCTGCGCCACGTGCTCTAGGTGACCCTGCGTGCGCCGGGGGGGTGGACTAGATGATCTCTAGAGGTCCCTTCCAGCCTTAAGGATTCTATGATTCTATGAACATGTTTTCCAATGGTAGCACAAATAGTTGAACTGAAATTCACCAACTTAACTCATGTATGTCAGAAATTAGTTGAAAAAGGTTCTCAATTGCCATCTAGAACTAATTGTAGGTATATAAAATATCTGGAAACCTTTTGCCCGTAAGTATTATGAATACCAGCAGATTCAATGACAACTGACAGACTTTAAATCCCTAAAATTTCTAGGAGACAATAATTCAGCTTCTCTATAACTTGCAACTCCAGTCATGAGTATTTCTATATAATTTACTATTTTATTCTTTATTCTTAGTTGTAATACATAGTACGTATGCATCACAGTGTACCACATAGAGTTTACTTGAATATGTATGTTGCATTATATTAACATAAGGATATACTTATATTCATTACTGTATATACAAGTGTACATATTTTTCAATATTTCAAGGTTAAAAGATCATAAAATTAATTATAAAAAACACATTTTAATAACAAAGTAAACTTTAGATATGTCAGTTTTTGAGAACTACAGTGGTTTTGTTTAATCACTTTACAAGGGTCTGTACTAAGCAGTAGTTACTATGGTAACCTGAAAAGATTGGAACTGAAATAACTGTATTACTTAATAGTGTGATGCTAAAGACTGATACTCAGAGTGACAAAGCAGCGGCGTAGTCATCAGGAGAACCATCTACATTAAACAAAAACATGCAAATAAAACCAAAAATATATCCTCCTCCTCCCCCCAAAACAGAAAGATTAATGAAAAGCGAAGTCTTAGAGGTAGGAATAATATGGTGCTATCAGTAAAGCAAAACAATATGCTAACAATATCCAGTAGAGTATTTGGAGATTAGATGGTGATTGAGAAAGGAAATTCTCAGTGTGCAAAATGTAGGCAGAGCTCTTACAGAAAAGTTCCAATGACGGTGTGCTGTGAAGGAAGAATGCCATTAATGTGTCTATATATTCACCAGCAGAGATACAAAAATAGCTTGTTTTTTAGTGCCAGGTGTTCACTAATGGCACTTGACTCTATGATTCTATTTCAGTTGACACTGAGTATGCAACTGCTTGATTTCTTCCATGATTAGGGAAGACCGAGGTTACTTAATGGGAACTGTATCTCTGAAACACCGTCCAGATAAACAGAAGTAGTGATAGCAGTTTGGAGTGAAGGCTCAAAGAGATTTGGAAAGGTGACACAGGCTCACTTGACTTGAAGGATGAGAACTGTATTACCTGGATGCTCAACTTCACCAAGTATCACAGTTCTGATATGTAAGAAGGAAATATACTATTAAAGTCAAAGAAAGCTTAATTTAAGTAATTTTTGTTGTTATTTTTTATTTTTATTGTTATTATTTTATGTACTGAAATTCTTGAATTCTGATTTTTCTGAGTGTTGTTACTTTCTATTGTTATTGCTTACTTGGCAACTAATAAACTATTTTGCCCACTTTCCTTCTGTAGAAAGAATGCTTGTTGAACACACAAAAAGAATTGAAACCCATGACACTACTTCAATTTTTCTGCCTGAGGAACATCTTAAGATAAATTATGTGGATTCTGCTCTTTCTGGTAAAAATGTTATATATATATCTGAAATTTGAGAGGTTTGTCAAGTGAATATAAAGAATTTCTCATTTCACAAAAGTTTTATAATTATTTGATTAAGAGGAGTTGCAATCCTGCATATCTCAGGTTATGTGCTGCCTCATAATTGTTCAATTTGCAAATCAATGAGGTAGACCTTCAGCATTCTTTCTGTGCTTGAATTCTTATTTTTCTGTTGATGCTCTTGCAGCTATACAATACAATGCCATTTTCCCCTCTAACTAATGGATGGCTGCTTTGGGCAGTGATTTAATTTTGTAGGCTATAAACATTACCTAACTGCTTTCTTCTGATCCTTCATTAAAATCTCTCTTTCTCTTTTTCTTCTCTATTTTATTATGCTAATGATTCCAGTTGGGAATACAAACAGTTTTCCAAATTTAAAATTAAAAAACATTCAATCAAGCAAAGACGAAAAAAAATATTTACAGCTGTTGAGTTTGATTTTAACTTGTCATTTTGTTAACATTATCTCTGAAAAGGCACATTTGTTTTTGTGGTTAATAGAGAGAGGAAGGTTAGAAGGAGGAGCACTAACTACTGATTTTAACATGGCATTTCAATTCTAGGCTGTTACTGTATCCATTATCTGTCATCATTATCCATTTAGTCTTCCTCTGTCTTTGATATGAGAAAGTGTCCTATTTTTTATTCATTACTGTGATTTAAATCTGATATGATTTTCTTGATATCAAAATTTTAAGAGAATACATTTTTAAAAGACAAAAGTACTACAGAAAAAAAGAAACTATATTTACAGTTATTTCTTCAAAAGTACTGAAAAAGAGGAAGAGTTTTTGCAGCAGCCAGTGAAGAAGGCAGAAATAACTTCTGAAGAAAACAGCAGCTTAATTTTCTTATTTCTTAACCATCAGGCAAGAGAGATGGGAGGAAAAACAAACAGAGCTATTCATACAAAAATCTGAACCTAGTAAAATAACTTTTCAAGAGAAAAGGAAAAAAACATCTGGGAAAGAAAAGAAAGGTTTTTATATCTAAGAGCAAGAAAGAACTCCAAAACAGTACAACTTCCATACAGCTTCAGTAATGATGAAAAATACATGTACAAATCTTTCAAGGAAGACAATATAGTATAAAGTTCAGTATAAGTTCAGTCAAGATTTTTCTCCTGTAGGATAGTTGCACTTTTTCATAGTTGTAAAATGATCAGTAGAAGTTTCATATAAGAAATCATAATAAAATTTCCAATTCATGCTGCAGAGAAGACAGGATTTGAAATATTCTTTGAAAAATATCACAAATTCCAACCTAAGATAGTAAGATTATGCAGGATGCTCAGTGTCTTTTGGAAAATATTTCTAGGATATATATTTACAGATGAAATAATACAATTGCAAATCTATAAGGTTAATCTTTTATTGCACCTTTTGATCTTGTGATCTCATTGTGAATGAGAAATTATTTCATATAAAGGGTTATGCTGTTCAGTGTGTAGCTGAAGAAAACAAGATTGAAGTTCACCCATCTGTATAGAGAAATCTTGAAAATAAATATGAAAAGTATGTTATACTACATACATTATCTTTTTATATCATATTATATTATTATTCATGCAGCACTCAAAAATGTGCCTTTACTAAATGAGGAGGAGAGGATGAAGTCAGTACAAAGTTTTATTTTTGCATCTTCAAATCCCCAAGTTAGGACAATTCCTAAGAAATTAAAAGGTTATGTATATATTATTAAAAACATAGCATACAAATTTATATAAATGATTTTTAATATTTCATAGTATATATTTTATAAAACATATTATCAAAAATCCTTCTTCAGAACAAGAGGAACACTTTGATGTGGAGAATTGAGAATTGTTCTGTTCGTGCTGCCACCAGATTCATCAGTACTTACTTAGAGCTGACTTTAACATTTAATTTTTATTCAGAATTAGATTAATCCACACAAAAAGCTTTAAAAATTTTAATTAAAATGTAAAGATGCTAAAGATAAGTCACACTTAAAACTTCTGTCTCTATTAATATTTTTCAATACAATACAATTATGCTTACTTTTTTTTTTTTGACCTCAGGATAGTTATTTTGCAACAGTGAAATGTGATCTCCCAGTCATACAAAGAATTGCTGAGGACATTTTGAATATTCACAATATTCACACATATACCTCTTCGGTACATTTAGATATATCGTGCAGATGTGCAATTAGGACCTCAGTACACAGTTATATGCAAACAAGCAAAGTCTAACTCCTACATGGGATTGTATTGAGGTTGGTAGAAAAACAATGGAGAGCTTTGGTTACTCTCTCCAACAAGAAGATAGCAAAGTGCAAAGATAGGGAAGTGCAGAAGTCTGCCTTGTGGAGGCAGTGGGGTTTTGCTTCACTAAAATTTGCAACAACATGCAAATGTCTAAAGAACTGATACACTTGCAAAACACACAATAAGGGACCAAAACCCATCTTGCGCTGGGTGCAAAAGAGGATATTGCCTAAAGATTCTGAAAGAATCACCTCATAAGGATGACCATAGCACAGTCACATACCAGTTCCTTAAGGGTACAAACAATGCAGTTTAGCATTGACAAGTTGAGAAGGGGTCAGGAATGACACTTAACCAGCTCCTCTGCTGGATCACGAGTATCCCTCCACTCCCTTTAACCTGGGACACTGGGCTAGTGTGAGTGTATTGAGGAGCAGGGTCTCTGTGATGGCAAGCCGAAAAATCTTTACTTAGGATTAAACACAACTTATAGTTTCCGATCCTGGGGTAGCCCCTGCCCTGCCCAGCAGGATGCGGAGCCCAGCAACCAACCAGCCAATCAGGCAGGGGATCACGCATCGACCACGCGCGAGGCTGCCCAATGAGCTGCCTGGTCACATGCTGGCCTCGTGGCTCTGGCTCGTCCCTCTCCTGCTCAGCCCCCATCTGCAGAGGAGACACTGCTGCGCACTGGACCTAGGCTGATTGCAACAGGCTAAGATCAGAATTACAGAATCACAGAATGATTAAGGTTGGAAGGGGCCTCTAGACATCATCTAGTCCAACTCCCTGCTCAAGCAGGGACACGTAGCGCAGGTGGCACAGCGTCACATCCAGGCGGGGTTTGAAGATCTCCAGAGAAGGAGACTCCATGACCACTTGGGTCAGCCTGTTCCAGGGCTCTGTCACGCTCGAGAGATAACTCCTCACAAGGCTGAGAGTCGCCTGCACATTCAGGGTGAAGAAATATGCTAGCAGTTGTCTGCTCTTTGTAATGTTGAGAGCCCACTCTACTATACACTCAAGGTGAAGAAATGCTATAGCATTTTCCTGGGACAAGCAGTGTGTTCCATTCAGTTGCACTATTTGTTATTTGCTGTTTACTGATTAGTAAGTCCATCTCTTTATCAATTTTGCCAGGTAATGGTGGCTGTTATTATAATAGAGATCTTGTGCTGGTGAATAAAATCAACTAACTAAAGCCCAGTTGCCTCTCTGGATTATTTTACTGACTCCCTTAACAAGGTAGCACAACACTTACATCAAACTGTGCAATTTACCATAACAGTCCCTGAGTGCAACCTCTAGAAGGAGGTTGTGATGCATTTGCTGAGCAGAGAAAATACAGGAAGGGTTGTTTGAAGAGAGATGTCATAAAAAAGTTCAGAAGTTCCACTTGCTTCACTTGGGCAAAGATTAGGAGTAGCCTCCAAAACCGGGAGGAGTGTCTGTACCCAAGGGCTGTGCTGCCATTCAGAGAGACCTGGACAGGCTAGAGAGTTGGGTGGAGAGAAACCTCATGAGGAACAACAAGGGCAAGTGCAGGGCCCTGCACCTGGGGAAGAATAATGCAAGGCACCAGTAGAGGCTGGGAGTTGACCTGATGGAAGCGGCTGCACGGAGAGGGACATGGGAGTCCTGGTGGACACCAGATTAAGAATGAGTCAATGACGTACCCTTGTGCTCCAGAAGGCCAGCGGGTTCCTGGGATTCATTACTAAAAGTGTTGCCAGCAGGTAGAGGGAGAAGTTCCCCTCTCGGCTCCACACTGGTGAGGGTTTACCTGCAGTACTGTGTCCAGTTCTGGGCTCCACAGTGTGCATAGAACTACTGGAATAAGTCCAGATCATGAAGATGATTAATGGACTGGATCATACTTCATATAAGGAAAGATTAAGAGAACTGGACCTGTTTAGTCTGGAGAAGAGAAGAGGATCTTATCAGTTTATACAAATACCTTAAGAGAGGATGTCAAGAGGATGGGGACAGACTCTTTCCAGTTGTGCCCAAAGACAGGACAAGAGCAAGCAGGTACAAACTGAAACACAGGCATTTCCATCTCAATATGAGGAATATGAATGTGACAGAGCACTGAAACAGGTTGCCTAGGGAGGCCATGGAATCTCCTTCTCCGGAGATATTCAAAAGCCATGATCCTGTGCAACATGCGCTAGGTGACCCTGTTTGAGCAGGAGGGGTTGAACAAGATGATCTCCAGAGGTCCATTCCAACCTCATCAATTCTGTGATTCTGTATTATTATTGATATAAAATGGAAATGAACTTCATGTGTTTGAATGTTAGAAAACAATGCCTGAAGACATAAGAATTATATATGTGTATATATATATATATTTATATATATATATATATAAAGGAGAGGGCAAGAAATCCCTCGTAACAAAACTTTAAATAGAATTTTTATGAAGTTTATGGAGTTTCATCATCCTATGAAAGGGACTGGGTAGTTTCTTATGAAAACAAAGAACTAGATTTAGTGAGCCTGGAGGATTTTTGTAATCCTTTGCTTTTATGAAATACAATGTAAATCCCAGTGCAAAATGGGATAGAGACAAAACATTAAATATCTAAAAAGAGGACTTTGGTGAACATTATCTTCCATAGCTACATATCGCTTGGCAATAAGCTTAAATTCCTTGAAAGAGGTAACGAGAATGAGACAAAGATTTTAGTTGCGATGTGCTGTGGAAAGATCCAGAAGGGCTAAATTCCATCCATCTCTTCTCTACAGCACTTACTAAAATTAAAGTGCCTAGATGCGGTACAAAGAAAACCTCTGAAAACAAGGACATGCTTTAAATTACACTAAATTCTAGGAGTTTTATGTCTCTGCCCACATAGGATTCATCACTTTGAGTACTCTGAAGTAGGCACCTGTGTTGTTCCTTTAATGAAATAAGTTGTGTCTACCAGTTATGCACTGGTAGTATTTTAGAATATCTTATCTGTATTCTGAAATACAGTTGCTTAAATCTAGGCATATTTAGCCATTTGAGATTCCCCAGTTATCTTGCTAGATCTTCAGCTACATCTGCAGAAAGTTATGGGTTTTGTATAAAGCCTGTGACATACCTGGCACAGCTATGTTACTAGGTCAGGCTAGGATCTCTTGAGGGGCTCTCAGTGTCTGATCTTTGGTCCTGAACCCCATACATAGAATTTACTGTCCGCATAGGGATCAAAGCCAACATCTCTAGCTCTGGTAGTACACTCCTGAAGACAGTTTACAAGAACTGTGAACTGTAAGGGCAGGGCTGTTTCTATAGGAAAAATGTGCTAGAATTAAGAATGACAAAAGCACAGGCAGGACAGTGAGGTGGTAACAGGGTGCTCAGAGAGGCTAGGACCATCAGACTCAGGTCTGGGTCTGTGCAAGAAGCTCCATCAGGGGACAGGAACATACGCACACACCCATGATGTAGCTCAGGCAGGGGCTGAAGACTGCTGGCTGAGCTGAAATGAGCTCTTGGTGCCTGGGCAGAAGAGGGGGAGGCCCCAGGGAAGGCCGGACAGGGCCTGACAGTGAGCTATTCAGAAGAAATGTATTTTTCACAATTTTTCCTGTAGCAGTGCCCATGTGCACACAGAAATTAGGATCTGTTAGATTATAAGGAAGGCATGGTCTGGAGATTCCAGATATTCAGGTGGAGGAAAAGAGAAATAAATTGTATCACCAAAACAGATCATGAAGAGAAAAACACTCCAATAAGGATGACATTTTTTTCCTTCCAGAGCAGGCAGAAATATCTCCAAGCTAGGCAATTCTCTTTTCATTGCAAGTTGATGGATTGAGTTCGCTTGCATCTAGCTGAAAAGGGCATTTTACTTTTCATGTAGTTAAGAAGAGTGACAAAGGAGCAGTAACGAACTGTAAAAAGATTCATGTGTTTCATCTGAGAATAGCAAGGTGTTCTTAATAGATGGAGAGCTGTAGTTCAACAACTATTTTGTGAAGAATCATTATCTTTACTTTGAAGACAGCAATGCAATAGTGCATAAAGGTTAAGACCAACTTTTCAAACTGATTGGGCCATTGAAGGTAACATGATAACTCATTGACAGAACTAGGAGTAATACTTCGGTTTCCTAAATTCCAGCGCTGGTCTTCCAGCCACTAGTCCACACGTCATTTTCTGCAGTATTTTTAGAATCATGTGAGCTGCAGTTTGCCACCCGTTCTCATTCTCTTTCTCTTTTACACAGACACAGAAATTTCAAAAAGCACATAGTTTAGATGTTTATACATTTACAGAGGTACTTATGGCACCAGAAGAGCAAGTTAAAATAATCATTTCCTCCAAGCAATATTTAATAGCACAGAGATTAATTTTAGCTCATATTGCAAAGATAAATTTCCTGTATTTAAGGAATCACACTAGTATGATGATCATTTGAGCACAAAACATATTTCTTTTAGATATAGATACTGCCACAGTAACCATGAAAACTAATCATTTGGATAGAACTGTAAAAAAGGTAGCAATGACAAGTTAATTTAAACAATTTGTAATATCTAAAAGGAACATAACTGTGGTATTAGAGGTGATGTTTCAAGTGAGTATGGCATTAGCCAGCACCAGCACCTCAGTGTTTGCTAAAGTATTTGGGATTAGAACAAGTTCAAAAGGTGCCCCAAGAAAAAATCACAATGTAAAAAGATTAACCACTGAGATGAGAGTATATGGAAGAGTCCATCCATTTCCCTCACTGCACCATTGCCAGGTAGTTCAGGATTGAAAGGATCAAAATGATTTTAGAAACGATACTCGACATTAATAAGCTACCCACCCTGTGCTTTTCTCTTGGTGGAAATTTATGTGGTTAAAATGGACTTGTTCACATGGACTGTGTCTAAATTAATAAAAGATTAAAGTCATTCAGGCCATTTTCTTGCCTTGAGGCTTGACATGGCTGTGTCCATACAGCGTACCCTGCAGAACAGGGAAGTTGCATCCACACAGATGACTGGCAATGGTCCTTGGCACACACATTCTCCTGAGCCATGCCTGCAAAAGAATCAGCAGGCCCAATCTGAAGTAGAATAGACTGTGCTAACAGTTCAAAGGTATAAAGGACAATGCTCAGACATATGGCTTGCTTCATTTCATTTAGTAGTATAGATATATGAATAAAAACAGAGTGTAGTTTACTATTAACTTCTCAGATGTGGTATGATAGAATCAAACGCATTTGGAGACTACAGCCCATCTATAACACATATATGCTTCAAAATTAGCTCTACGGAGCCCAGTTACAATTTCCCTAAGAGGAGTGCTGTCATTATTCTGGTAGTTATTAGAGGCAATGTGGTTTTCAGTTCTCCCTAGGGTCTGCTAGCAAGTCTAGAATTAATTCATGGTGATAAGTTGCTATCTATTTCTTGAATATAATGCAAAACTTACAGGCTTCTCAAGCAAATTCATTTTTCCTTCTGATCAGGCAATTGAACTATGTTTCTCTCTACAATATTTGCAGTGGATCATATGATACAGTTCAATAAAACAATATTCTAGGCATTACAAATGGTTGCAGGTCTATCCTCTTTTTTTGTGAAGGCCTCACATAACTCTTAATTTTCAGATAAATGGTTTATCAGACAGCACACATGCTCCTGAACGGGACCCAGTCAGAATCCACAATCATCCAGTATAATGCAAAACCTCTGACTGTACTGCTTCTTTTTCCTAAAACCCTGTAGTAAACCTGTATGCCAGGACTTGCCATATTCCCAGGGGGAGTAATTAAGACATTTCAACATCAAATTTTGCTTTCTTTGTATCTGGGTTCAGTGGGATGATCTTCTTGAAAGAGTTTTGTGACATACAGAACATTAATTTGTTAAATTTGGCTGCTTGCTACTCAGCAGCTGTAGCTGTTCGCTAAGGTGTTCATTATTGTCAACTCTGATTCTTCTTTTCGTGTTCGTCACAATGCATGTATGAGTTCTACCAAATTTGCCTAGCAGAGTGCATATTAGTATTCAGGTGGTCTAAGCCATCCAGGTGATGAATAGTAAAATACCAATCCTATAACCTGATAGGCATTTCCAAAGTGATCCTCAAGACTACAAGATTTAAAAGCATAACATGATTTTAACTGTTGTGTGCAAGTATTGTACAAATGATGAAAAAAAATGATGACCATCCTTTGGGGGATGCAGTATATTCTTTCACGTGGTTATTGCTTGTAGTATATATTCGTAACAGATTGTTTGCTGTTTCCATTTAAAATTCCTGCATCATTATTATAAATTAGGGAAAAACTAATAACCCCAGGTCACAAAATCTATCTTGGACCTGAAACACTAAAGTAGCTTTAATAACTGTCACATTATTATTATACACAGGCAAGATGTAGGCTTTATTTTATTATGTAGGCTGTATTATAGCTGCCTGTTAAAGCAAAAGCATTCACAATAGTCTATCCCGGGAGAAGTCATTATCAGGCATTAAAAAAAGCATACTGACAATCCCATAACTACTGTTGCTGCTCTTTTAAACTTCTTTTGGAAAGAAATGAATGCTTAAGGAGATAGTCTGTCCAATTCCTTTGCAGGCATGAAAGGCAGCAGCATCACTCCACAGGTAATCTTTCTCTGCAGACTTTGAAGACACACAGTGTTTGTCCATCTCTGAAGACTGGTACTGAGATGTCAGAGTGTCAAGGTGAGAATCATGGCATAAACTGATTAGAACATTCAAAAACTGTGGAAATTACTATGTTTTGCTGACAATGGTAAGCTCTGGTAGCCACTCCAAACAGCTCAAGAGGGTATAAAAAGATGGCAGTTTCTGCAGCTGGTAGTTGCTCATGTTTGAAAACAAATGGAACTGACAATAGTGGCTATGGACCTAGTACAGGAAGAGGAAGAAGAGTTTGCAGGGTTAGGAGATGAGTCAGTGTATTAGGTGGTTCAAAAACTTGAAATTTTATCCCAAATGAAAACATCTTTTAAAGAATGGTCCAAAATTGCAATTAAGGAGGAGTCACTATGATTTTCAGACAATGGAAACTCTGTGTGACCTGATTTAAAGGAAATCTTACCAAATGGGAGCTTGATTGTACCTTCATTGTCCTTCAGCACAGAACTTACAAGCAGATAAAAATGACCAAAATAAGAGAGGCCAAAGAGAGATTTTGGCATTATCCAGAATCAGGTTTTACAGCTTTTGGAGAAGAAAATTTATTTAGTGAAGAGAAATATGAAAAACAGAACTATTGTCCTTGGTCAGTAACATCTCAGTCTCAGATAAGGTCTCAGATAAGACCAACTAATTGCTTTTATTATTTTTCTATGAATCAAGGTCTTATCTGAGCATAAAGGAAAATTTTTAAATTCAATTACACTGACTAGACTAAAGCTTTAAAAATAGTAATCATCTTTCATAATATTGATTTTGAGGCAATGCACAATATTTGAGGTTAAATACAGATCATGATATTTTTACGATGCAATTCCACATTTTCCAAATGGAGGAGTAAAAGCAGCTTGAGATGCACTACGGCTACTTACCTCAAAAAGTAACCGTCTTCCATCTTCCTCCATTTTAGGGAAAATCACATATTTCATTTACGTGTCACATATTCTGTATGCTGTATATGGAGAGGCAGAATCGGTGGCAGAAGCTGATAATACAAAGATTTGTTTTAAAGGATGAAATCCAGCTGAAGTTACTTAAGCAGTGGCTCTACTGACAGTTTTATCAGTAGTAAAATTTCTTTACTACTACTACTCCATTTTATACACAAAAACGATTATAATTAACACAATTCAATTCATGAATGTAATTCACTATGGAATTCAGCAAATTATTTTGCCAACACAGAGAACAAGAGTGAAGAGGTTTGAATGAGCGGTCAGGGTTCCCAAGACAGAGGGAAAAGACAAAAAATGTGTAAACTAGCTTTCTTGTTGAGAAAAATGTGTGTGAAAACACAGCCATATAAACTAACCACAAGGCTCAAAAGAAAGAAAAAAAGCTTTCCTCTTAGGTTGTTGTAAGGCTAGACCCAATTCCACAACTGAAGTAAAATTTGCAAACTCTCGGGGCTTTGTCTTTAAGGCCAGGAAGAAAATCAGAGTGCCTATGCTTGCAACCTAAATAAGTGAATGTCAAACACAGAAAGTTAGTTCTATTAAGCACACTTTATGGAGCATACAGAATAAGTGATTGCCATATGTAGTCATTAATAAGCTATATTTCAAAGAACTTCTGAGTGCTGTTTATAGTCTGGATGATTGAAACAAGGCCTTCAACAGTGTCTGGATTTTTTCCCTAGAAGCCTTATTAGAAATCTCTGTACGCTTTTATTCAGGCTTAGCACTCTGACTCTGGTCCCTAGGAACTTTGCAGTGTTTTGAGGAAATTGCAGAAGAATTGTTGACTTGTGGAATTGGACCTTTAAAGTTTAGAAGAGAACTGAGTGCAAGTTTCCAAGAATGGAGGGGAAAACTGAGACTTAATCAAGATATGTCTCTGTTCCTATCCTGAGAGTTTTCTTGAAAGCTGAGAAATCTAGTCAGTGACAGAAAGAACTGGAATTCACTAAAATAAGAATTAAGGGCACTGATTCCCTAGGGGAGCTGCTGAATGATCAGCTCTCATCTGTCTTAGCTTAAGGCTGTTCTGTGTCCCCAGATTGACTTGTGTACTAGACTTAAAGTCAGAGAATACTAATATTTTTGTAGTAGCTTTAAACCAAAAGGATTCTACTTGTCTTTATAAACTTTGTACTTCAACAGCACCTGCAATGTAAAAAGGCAAATTTGGAAAGAGTCTTAAGTTTGTCTACCTGCAAGAACTTATATATAGACAAACTTCTGATGGCTAAACAGTATTTTGTCTTATAATATGGAGTCTCTGGGGCCCAGTAATCAATGGATAACTTGTAGAACACACACTATCAAAGCCCATCTGGAACAATGTCCAAATATGCTGTGGCTTATGAGGAAAATTTTCTCAGTTGTTCATGATAGACTGTCACCTCTAAGACAGCATGAAACTAGAGTAAAAATAGAAATGAATTAAGAATAAGAGGCTTGAAAATGGTTTGCATTAGCAGAAATGTGAAAAAAAAACACAACAAATCAGACTACAGAGGAAAGAACAAATGTGTATCATAGCATTACTCATAGTCATTCACATAGATCATTTTAATAATAATAAATTGAATAATGTTGCTTTTAAAAATTGACTCATAGCTGTAGTAAAATCTCTTGGTAATGATAAACTTTCATGTGCTACTAATAACATTATATCTTCTATTGACTGAAGACACAATTAGGGCTCAGCTGAAAATGTGCTAATTTTTCTCTGTGGCAAACTGTAGAAATTCTGAAATGTTTCCAATAGTTTCATGTTACTGCATAATCATAAGAGAACAATGATTTAGCTTCAAATTCAATACTCATTCAAATCATTTTCCTGATTATCAGAATTACAGGACATGTTTTATTTCCCCACCTTTAAATATGTATGTACAGTATGTTCCTAAAAAATAAATGTTTATCCTCGTTTAAGGGACCTGGACATGTGCTCCAGCAGCTAGTTCTTATTTCTAAATATTAGGTAAGAAATAGAAAATTCAAATTTTTAAGTTTTTGTGTAATCAAGTATCAAATTGTGGTGACAACATCAAAGACGCAATTATTGAGAGGATGATTTCAAATTCCTTTGCAATAGGCTAAAATGCTCTGCTTCATTTTGTTTGGTTTATTTTGGCTTTTTTTGTAACATAGCATTAAGAGTAGAACAACATGATTTTATAAATTCTGGACTTTGTAAAATAATTTTCCTGGAAAGGCAAATTGCAACAAACAACTGATTAAACTTTTCTGGACATAAATGCAGCAGCTATCTTCAACTCTCTTCAATATGCCATAAGAAAGCAGAAGAAGAGAAAGGGGATTTCATTCACTCTTAGACCTTAGTTCTCAAGCATCTGATACCACATTTTTGTTTCACTAAACATAAATTGCTGTAAGGCAATTCAGTAATTCTGAAAAAATAGTGATTTTAAATATTTGTAAGCATTAACTGAAGACTTGAAACTTGAAAACGAGATGGATAAAGGTGTGTTTTTATCAGGAACGTTTTGTACTGAGAGGTTTGAAAGGAATGTGTGTGTATGTTTCCAGAGTCTTCTGGGAGGAAATAGCCTATGTAAGAACTTAGTTCTTGATATTAGCAGCATGTATTACCTCTGAAGTAGCCCATAAGTCTATGGGCCCAACCGTAAATCTATGGGCCTGCATCTTGGGATGTACCCAAGAGTGCTGAGGGAACTGGTGAGGGTTCCCTCAGAGCTCAGCTGCTCTCCATCATCTTCAAGAAGCCACGGAGGGTGGGGGAGCTGCCGAAGGACTGGAAGAAAGCCAACATCACTCCAGTCTTCAAAAAAGGCAAGAGGAAGGAGCTGGGAAACTACAGGCTGCTCAGCCTCACCTCCATCCCAGCGACATTCTGTACTAGTCCCTGCTTATGCAGGGAGTTGGCATAGATGATCTCTAGAGGTCCCTTCCAACCTCAACCATTTGTTGATTCTGTGATTCTGCGATTCTGCAATTCTGTGATTCTGCAGCGGTGAAATGAATATACTCTGTATGACAGATTGAGAAAGTCACTGACTATTGATTCTATGAAGGCTGAGTTTCAAGATTAGTCTAAGTCTTAAAAAGTGATATCATAAAAAAAATTTTGAAAGCAATTTATTTATATCTGTAATTGAATTCATATTTGAAAATGTCAGAAATGTATAGCAGAGAAAAGAGACATGACATAAAGATGGAAAGATGTTTGCTTAAATTGCACTTCAGTTATAGAATTCCCTTTATTTTGTTGGTTTTATTTTAAGTAAGTTTGCCCTTAGGAAGTCAATGGATAAACATAATAATAGATAGCAATAGATAAACTTAGTAAATATTTTTAAAAAATTAAATGATTTTAACATTATTTTGAAAACAATTTTCTAAAGTTAAAAATGGGAGTCAAAGACAATATGCTGAACTAAGACATTGATTGATAAAATAATTGACACCTATCATGACTCTCCAGATCTCCAATAATTTGGAAGAAGATGGATGTCCTAGCTACAGATGTTGTTCATGAGGATAATGTTTAGTCCACTATAAAGCATATGTGGAAGTAGGAGGAGAACCAATGATATGCGTACTCAGGGTGTTGGGGGTTTTTGTTTGTTTGTTTGTTGGTTTTAAAGTTTTTCAAAAAAAGTAGCAGGGAGAAGTTGAGATTCTCATGTTAGGAACTACTTGACATTAATTAATTAGCTGTGAGTGATGTTGATACATGAAATTTAACATTTTCAAAAAATAGAGCATTTTATTACGATACCAGTTGTAAAGGAAAAATTGCTGAAGTAGAATTCCTCAGGCTACTTGCTGGGATTAATTTTTGGTAAGTGACAAAGTGCAAATTTATACTGCAATAATAATGAACACAACAATAAAACAATAAGTAGCAAGATAGAAAAGAAAAAAAATGTAAATAAGCATTTCAGGTGTTCTGTAAGAATAGCATTTGCTAGTGTTCCAGCCTTTGCCAGAGACAGCTGCAGCACTATTGTTAACTCATAGTTCAATTTCTCTGTGATTCTGCTATAACAATTTCAGACTAAGTGGTTAGAGAATAATTTACCAATGTTGAAAATGTTCAATTAGATTTCCTTCAGTCATCTAGGGAAATAATTCAGCATGCCAAGTAGTCCAGATTTGATGCTGTGATATTGCTAAACCACTTCTGTTACTCAGGCCAAAGTGACCAGAGGCATACTGTAAGCTTACAAGAAGAGAGGGAAGAGTTAAACAGTTAAAGCATGCATAAGCCAATGGGCCTGAGAAAAAGGTTTTTTCCTCATTTATGTCTTTCTATGTCTTCTACACAAAAGTCTTGTTGTCTGATGCTCTGGAAAAAAAATTCTAGGAATGAAATATTTCTAATTCTAGACAGTAGTGACTAGACTGAATTTTCCTGAGACTCTTCCTGGCCTTTCACTTTAAATTTTGTAAAGGAAGATGTAAAATTCTGACAGGAATCTTGTCAGAATAACTATGGTCAGCTGTTTGCCTGAGTCCTGGAATAAGTAATTAAGTTTTCAGAAGTCCATAGAGGTGCCAAGAGAAAACAAGACTATTGCAGAGAACTTAAATGAATTCTAAGAGTTGTTGTAGAAGAAAAGTTTGAGATTTACATGAATAATTTTTGGTGGGGTATGGGAGAAACTGGGGAGAATGTGACTCACGAGAGGATCTGTCTGAATTCAACTTACAAGGGAAGATTTATGGTACAAAGAGTCTGAACAAACATGAAGAATTTGCTAGCACTGAAAGGTAATGTTGAACCACTCACTTAAAAAGTCTTTGATAAGTGAAAAACAGAGAATGGCAAATATAACATCCATGTTTAAAAAGTCCTGAGGTGTAGAGCAAAGCAACTAGAGGCTTGCAAGGATTATTAGACAGCTGAATAAATATGACATGTATTTGAACAAAGCTAGAATGGTCTCTGTAAAGAGAAGTATGATTCACAAATTCCGAAAGCTTAAGAAGGTCAATAAGCATGTGGATAAGTGTGATCTGGATAATAATAGTCTCTCACCAAAAGCCTTTAAGAAAGTTTAATAGGCATGAAAAAGGAAAAACACTATTGGTTAGCAAAGAACAGATAAGAAAAAACTTAGTTCCCACAGTGTACAAAGGTGGCCAGTGGAGATCAGAAGTCATACACGCTGAGACAGGTGCATATGGTACACGAAAGGGTGACCACTATAATGATAACACAAAGCTTTCATGGTAGGAAGGACAGAGGCAATGCATAAAAAAGATGAGCTATGTATGAACTTATGGTTCTCTCACAGATGTAAGACTTTGAGATTATAGATAGAATTTCAGTCAAATTCATTGGTCTGTAACAGTCAAAAGAGCAATGTATGCAAAGTATATTAGGAAAGAAACAGAGAACTAAAGAGGAAACATCATTACAGAAGAACAAGAAGATGTTCAAGCGAAGGACAAAGAGTCAAATACTTGAAGTAGAGGCTCGCTGAGATGTACTATGTAGACCAATCTTGAAATTCCTCACACTGAAAATAGGTGACTGGGAAGATAGCATCCTGGAAGTGTCACCGTTGCTTTATTCTTGATCTGCCTATGAATGTGCCTCTGACTGCTCTTTGAGATAGTCTACTGGACTGCATAAGCCTTTGATCTGAAGAAGTCTGTATGTTTTTAATATTTCTATAAATGGAGGGATGGTTTAGCTAATTAGTCTTATATTGTGAAGCTCAGAATGGAGCTTTTGAGAAGAACTGAGAAGAACTAGAGGCTGAACTGAGAAGCACAGGTCAATGGGAGGGAGTTTTATTATAGATCTTGGTGAATCTGATCTTGACAGAGATATTAAAGGTGGACATTGGACTGGATATTGACATAATAATAATCCTTGCAGAAAACAAGCAGTGAAAATCAAAATATAAAATACCTCTTTAAAACGAGAATATTTTTGATTTATTAGGAGAGAAAAAGAATGTAAGGAGAAGAGGGGAGGAAGCATGAAGGAGGAATCATATCAAAGGCTTTGGCTTTCTGATAATTTCCAGCTGAAAAGTACTATTAATATTCTCTTTCAAATGTGTAGTGAGATATTTTTATTTCTTGAGAAGGGGTTCTAAGTGAAGATAATTTGTGGGCACATGGGCTATTCAAAAGTACAGAGTTTTTAGGAACTAATCAAAATATATGGAGGCTACAGAGCTTTTAAAAAGCAACTGTGTCATTATTATGTGAATCCTTGCAATCTTGCCACTTAGTGGAACCACTCAACCAATTAGATTGCAAGGAAATATATAAGTATTGAGAAAGAGCTATACAGTGACTCTGTAAAATACAATAATAATATAGATATTAACGTATTTGAGAAAACCACTATGAATATTGAAGTTTAACCAAGACTGAGAAAGCTCATTTTCAAAATATTTTAAAATAATTATTAATATAACACACATATTCACAATGAATATGGTGAATATGGTGGCACAATAAAGTCCTCTATTTTCTACTATTTTTTGCCATTTTCTCTTTATACTTTCTGAACTGGAAAAAAAAAAAAGAAACGGAAAGAAATAAGTAGATAATTGCCACATGGAGAGCTGTAGCTTTAAAGAAATATCGCTAATAGTTATCTTGTATTTCTTATGCATTCCTCAGTTGGCGTTATAAATTTCTTTCATAAGCAATCATTATACAAAGATGACTAGCTAAACATGAATAAGATTCAAAGGATTCAATTCATTATCTGTGTGTGTGTGGGCATGTGTGCATGCACACATGCATATAAAACAATGGTTTGAAGGGCTGAGCATCTTTGTTTTTTCTGCTGGAGAAGGATAAGCAGTGTTCTTTAAGCTATTAAATTATTTTATGTAACCTAAAGAAACTGAATTTAATACAAGTCATGTCCAAAAAAAAAATGCCAGGATCAACTTTTCTGATGCTTTTTGACGAACCACAGATTCACTATTACAGAAGAGATCCTGGTTTACATTGAAAAGGGTATAAAACCAAAATTACAGAATTAAAGTTATATTAAAATTAAAGTTATATTAATCTTATAGAATATATTTTCCTATCTTCCGTATTTGTAAAATATTGTATGTGCCTGATTCTCTTGATGTGAATTACATAAGTACAGAAAACACATGGCTCCATATACAGAAATAGGCACATATGTAGAATTGAAGTCCTCAATAATGATCATACATGATGCATGTGAAGGATTTTAAAGCATGATGTTCATGGTGCTAAGTTACTGAAATTCTACTTGCCTAATTATAGATATTTCCAATATAGACAACTACGTCTGAGCCAGCTGTTCTGGTTTTCTCGTGGTCAATGAAGAGAAATAGGCATGATTTTATCTGGCCAAGTTTTGAGGTATCCCTTAAGATGAGCTGAATTTCTTTCCTGAGGTGACTGATTTCAAAGTTTTTAAGGAAAGTCAGGAGAGCTAAAGCACAAATGGTTACTTTTAAATATCTAAAATGAGGCTTCTTTTCCCCTTTTTCTCTTGTAACATTTTTCGTTAGTTAATCTCATTCCAAATTGCCTTCCTGCATGAATAATGTAGTACAGTCATTCTAAAGCAAAATCTGTTCTATCGTCAAGGCAGTGAGGTCTGGACGATGCCTGCTTACTTGTGTATCAATACACAGTATTAAAACTTGAAAACAAATATATTTTATAGCACGTCCTTTGCTTCATACTTGATATGATTTCATATTTTCTTATGATTAGTCTGCAATAGAGTCAGACCACTCAAAACTTAATGAATATGGACTTCAGCATATAGTCAAATCTACATGTCAGGAAAGACTCAGAGACTTAGGTAACATCTTAGGGTACATGTTTTTAATGCAATTATGCTTTTTATGGGATTCTATATGATTCGGCTCTGCTCAAAAAGTTGGAAGAAGCAGTTAGAAATGTGACCTGCAAAAACAGTGTCCATACCTTTTAACAATCTCTTGGACCTGTGTTGTTACCAGGAAATGTGGACCATACATACCTACGTAAGTATATACTTAATGTAGGAAGGGTATCTTTTTCAACAGCAGTGCTCGTTATTTTACCCCAGATGGAATGGGTCAGACCTTAAAAAAATACATTGTCAAGAAAAAAAAGGGAAATCGGGGAAATCCACAGGCGTAGAGCACTGCAATCTATGGATTTTTATGTTTGGAAGATTTAATGGTGAATGTAAAAAGCACTTCTTATGAGAAACTGAGTATACATGGAGATTTGTATAAGAATATTTTTAGGAAAATATCAAGCTAAGGAATATTTTTCCCACTTTTTAAATATTACTATGTTTATCTTTTAACATTTTATTTTTCCTTTGTTTCAAAATAGTACTTCATGATTACTACATTCTGAAGGCTGATTAAAACTGTTCTTGATAAATGAGTGGCAGAGCCAATGAACTGTAGTATATTTCAATTCCCTCAGATGTAATCCATCAGTTCCTATTAGCAATATTTGGATATCTTTAGATATCTGCATGTGTATGTAGATGTAATTACTGTTTTCAACAGTTGAGAAATATTTTTGAAGGCAATGTATGAAAATGTCAACCAAGGACTGTAGAATATTAACATAATATTTCTTTATTTCCAATAACTTTAGACCTATTTCTCAGCAGGATATCAGATTGTTACTCTATAAACACACACACAAGTACAGCTTTTGAAATATTTTGTGGCTTAAGAATCCTCTCTAGTTACCGGAAAGTAGATAAAATGAAGAAATTAAAATAAAATAAAAATTCAGTGGTTCTTACATTTCAAGAGATGTCTTTTCCCTAAGCAAAAGATGCTACTAGAAAATTGTTAGTGTTAAAATGAGAAAGCAAAGCTGCAAAAAACAGCTATGTTAAACACTAACAAGATATTGTTTTATCAGAGAAAAAGGATCAAAGAAGACTAATAAAATACAGTATAGCTGAAAATTTAAATATTACAATAATTCAATCCAAATAGAATTGTTAAGTCTCTCTTAAGGAAATCTATCCATCTGGGAAGCAAGTATAGAATAAATGTAATTAGCACTTCTCCACACTACGGGTTATCTGAAGAAGCAAATAGCAGTCTTGCAGGAACAGAGATAGCAATTACATTGATGGGGCATTGAAAAGATGGGAGAGTAATTAAAACTTTTTATGTGATTGGTCTCTATTCTTCCCAGGTAATACAGATCACAGTAATTTGAGGATTATTGTTCTCTAACACTCTGGTAAACTCCTCCTGATCCACTTTACCTGAGCCGTGAAAAAAAAAAAATACACAGCCAGAGTGCAAGAAGTTATCTCAGCTTATAGCAGCTGTTTCTGTCTAAATATTAAATAAAATCAGAGAATAAAAATTGAACCATATTTTACCTCTATTGCTTTGTCATTTCTTCCTTAGTTCTTTCTCTTCTGCTATTGTTAAGGGAGAGAAAAACTGTGAAGGGGAAAGGGGGAAAAAGCAAACAACAAAAAAAGAAATCTACACATAATATTTTGTTATTAAAACAGATAACATTGTATAAGAAGAATAAAAATAATTGTTTTTGTAAAGTGTAGATACTAAAACCAGAAAGCCGCTCAGCCTCTATGGTTAAAGCCAGCGAAAAGAGTAAAAGAAACTGGTATGGATGTTTGTTCTCTTACTCAAGCTTAGTGTTCTAGATCACTAATACATATGGATTGAACTTTCCAGGGAACTGACTTTATACCATATTAAATGAGCTGTTATCATGGTTATCAATGATAATAGTATCATTGGTCTAATAGTTATCCATTCTATGAAGACATATTATTAAATCATGATAATATCATTCAGACTTTCAGGGAAATTATCTGCTGAGTGATTTGCTACATGGCACCACCAAAGCTAGTATAATAAATACCAGAATCAAAGGCATTGGTTTTAAAGTTCCATTTGCACTCTGTGTAGCCCTTGGATTTGATCCTATGCCTTGAATCCTAAGCTCCTCTTTTAAAACTTAAGTTTTCCAAGTCTGGACACTCATGGTTTTGAGTTACAAGGTCCCAAATTCTCCTAGGGTCAGCCGCATACGAGTATAGTGAAGTTGTGCTGTATTAACAGTTGCTAGTCTAAGGGAACTCCAGGTTAAGTAGTTTCATTGCTGCTTAGAAACAGGCTGTCTGTGCTGCTAATTTGCTTTCAGTTGGTTAAACAAACTACTATTTTCCCTTGCCATTCTCCTTCTTCAGTCCGTGGCCACAACTGGCTACATAGATATCTTCCCTTTAAAATCTGTTTTTTAACCTAGCAATTAATTCAGGAACAGAGCAAAGCTGCAATTACTCAAATGACAATTATCAATACTTGTGGATGTTTAATATTACAAAACAAACAAACAAACAAAAAGTTTAGTTATATTCCTGTTTTTTTTTCCTTAGGCAAAGGGAACTACAAGAATATTTATCTTGTCTAATTTATATATCTTTAAGTCATAAGGAAATTAAGAGAAATAGACAACTCCATAAGCAAGCTCACTCTAAAATGAGATATCTAAGATAAGCATACTTTATCACCAAAAATGAAGTGTCCGCTTTTGACCATTGCCTATAAAGGGCGTTTGTCATAGTTATTTTAGTGTGGGCTTCCTGGGCAGCATAAGCTGAGGTAGGACTATGCTGGCCCTGGGTACAGTTCCTCTTCCACATCTGACTGTGTCTTCCTACTTGGTCCCTTGCAGTGGCACAAATAGTTCCATGGCCTTTTGGTAAATTGGATGAGTTTGTTAATCCAGGGAAATTTTTTTCAGACAAGTAGTGGACAAATACTTAGTTCCAGATTCAGGGCATCATTTCAGATTATCTTTAAGCAGACAGATGATATAATCATTGATTAAAATACACTGATAAATAAAAATAACAGAGGTACAGTTACATACGTCCACTATCATCTAACAGTTCACAGTTGCTGAGAGAGGTCCTGCTTCTTCTCCCCATTTGCTCCTCATCTTCTTACCTCCTAGCTCCTGCATATTCCAATATTCTCAATTTCTCCTACTGCAACTTGGAGCTTATCTGACCACATGGAGGACCCATCTAACTCATGAATCTAGCAGATGAGCACCACTGATGATGCAAGGGAGGGAACATGACTCTAGGTTGTGATCAAGGAAAAGTAGGAATTCCTTTTTCAGCAGCCGCTACAAGATATTGAAAAGGATAAAGTAGACTAAAGCCTAAATTATAATGAACAAATGAGCCACAGCATCTTTGAACTTTATAATTTCATAGAGCTCTTCATACACTGCTATACTGGCAAAAATGATTGAGCTATGAAGAGAGGCCAGAAGTAGTTGGAAATGAAAAACCAAGGAGGAGCTGGTGTCAGGCATTTGTTATAGTGGAACTACAATATTATTTGAATAACAAAAGAATTCTATACTAAATCCCTTGTCATCTTGCTCAGTCTCTGTAGTACATAACATCAACTAAATGGTATGCATGCTCACAATGATATGTCAAGGGTTGAAGAGGATGAGAATAGAGATCATTTCATTGTTAGAAAATTACCCACTAGTCAATGCAATTACCCACTAGTACTGAATTTACAGATTATCACAGAAATGTTTTCACTGATTTTCACATGAGTTCTAAAACGATCTCTGTTGTCAGACTAGTTAAGAAGTGTGTGTAAAATACAAACACTTTTTTTTTGTAGTATAAATTTGTAATAAAATATGGAGTCAAAATGCATATTTTTGGACTTGTAATAGTTGGCCTGTACTTTGAAGACACTGATGTGTAATTTCTCATTCATAGCTGCCAGCATTAATATGTTCTTTGAAAGTGAGCAAATGATTTGTTTATTTTTTTACATTTAAGGCAATAAAAATGCAGAAAACCAATAAAATTATTTCCTCAAATTAATTTCATAATGTATATTTAGAGATAAGAGTAGTGTTCAGAGACTGACAACACACTTCACCCCATACAGGGAGAGGTAATTATCCCTTGTCGATTAGACACTAAATCACTGAGCTACAAGCAGCTGGTGATGCATAACCATCATTATCATTTCAGAATGTTACACCATTTCTCCCAGTTTTATTCAGCAGTTTTAAAGGCAAGATAAGCCATTTTTATGGCAGGAAATTTAGTGAACATGTGGAAATAAAAAAAAAATAATAAAAAAAAACAGAAGAAGAAAAGGTACTATAATTTCAAACTGAGATGATAGTTATATAGCACCAGATGTTTATAGTTCAGTGACTGAGAATATAATTGACAAGGAATAATTACTGCCTCTCTAAACAGGATGAGAAGTGTTTTCACTTTGGTATGGCTGGAGAATAGCCATTTGAGGAAGGACCCAAATGTTTAGCAGAAATAATTTTGTCTTTTCCTTCTGTTTAATGGCTTTAACATTTGAGGTCAAGTTCTGTTCTGAATTGTATTTGTATCTCCACTGATGGCAGTGAGTTTGCCTTTGCATAATGGAATTCAAAAAGCAACCTAACTTTTGTATACATAATTGGAGACGAATGCTACACTTGTGTTTGTATGGTGGGCTAGCATCCTACATCCTATCAAATTTAGATCTTATTCTGCAACTATGGTTAAACCACAGGAATTCTACGTAAGTCAATACAAATACACAAAGATTTAAGTACATGTTAAATGTTCTTTGGCATTACGAGATGCAAAATCTTACTCTTTTTTTTTTTTTTTTGGATTGGAGAAGAGGTTCTGGTTGATATTTGACAACAAAACTTTCAAGAAAGTAAAAATACCGTGAAAGAAATGTACCATTGAATCATCTGCCAGCGCTGTTTGAATAGTCATTGAACTAAGGTCCAAGGAACATTTAAATATTTAGATAGATATCTTATTTAGAATGACATGAATATTGAAGTGAAAAAAAAAATCCTGTGACACTAAAGAAAAATACTTCGGAATATCTACAGAGAAATGTCATATTTCACACAGATCTCTGTCCAGTTCTGCAAAAATGGCAGGACTGTATTTTATACAGTCTTTGTATCTATCTTCCTCTATCTTTGTGTCTACCTTCCCTTTGATAAATTTTACAGTAGGAGAGACGTCCAAACATACTAAGTTCCTATGAATTTCATAAAGTTTATGGCCAGGTGAAGGAGAGAATCATCTATGTGAAGTTTTCACATTGCCAGAAGAGGTTTCTGTTGTCTGACAGATTTCACTGGAAAGGCATCATTGTATGACAGTGTGCCTAATTTTGAAATGTTTATTTCAATTTGTTATTTCTAATTATATAATCATTTGTCTGGCTAGTAATCTTGTTGCTTGATGTATACAACAGGCAAACAGGTGGGGTCGTTATAAAACGTTCCTTCATTTCCAATTTCATCAGTGTTTACTAGTCAGCCCTTAATTCTTATTTTGTAGCCTCTTTCCTTCAAGTACATCATCGCATTTCAGGTATTTACTTCCCATTGATTTAAGTGCCCAAGATGTTTATTCTTTTTTCTCTTTGGTATATTACATCTCACAAGCAAACAAATTCTTATCAAGTTAAAATACATGATCCTAACTTACAAACAAAAGCTCAGAATAGCTAAGTAGGTCTCCAGCTCTGAAAAGAAATGACAGCAATAATTAACTAACATAATAGAGCTTTCTATACTAAAGGTAAACTTTTTGAAGAAAAGGTACTTCCTTGAAGGCCAAGGGAGATGTGATAATTAATTTCTTCAGAAAATAAAAATAATGAGAAACCACATGATTTTCAGCTCCAAATTTAGCATACATACCTTTGAGTTTGTTTTCACCGATAGTCACAGAACCACATATGCATTGTATATAAATATACAATCATATCTGTAAAAAAGGAAAAATAAATCCCTAGCAAAATAAAATCAATCCATTGCCTAAATAACTCTTCTATTTGAGGAAAGGATAAGAAAAAAGCTAACATATACCAGATGTTAGTAATCATGTAATTTTACTAAGCATTCAGAGATAAGAATCTACATAGGAAAGCATTTATAGTAATAATAATTATCATAATTATCTTGTAATTTCCAAGTCACTTATTCAAATTCCCTGATAAGTAGCAGTTGCTTATCTCATCACAGTTTCACTACTAAATGAGTATTGAGAAAAATAACTATTTGTTGAATAGTAACAATCTGTTGATTCTGTTAGTTACCTAAACAACCATATTTCCATTTAGAAACCTATTTAAAATTTTTCAGGTAAAAGTTAGATCCAAAAGGCCCTTTACAAAGAAGCTGAGGGATGAGTACAACTCTGGGGTGAGATTCAGTCACACTCCACAGACTATTAGGCTTATGAATCGTAAAGAATAAATCAGGACCTCTATATTTCAGCACAGCCTAACCTTGGAGTTCTGAAATTCAATCAAGGAATATACAATGGATGATAAAGTTCCCTAAATACACTCAGTGAATTGACCTCAGTTGAGCACCTACACATGCTTTCTGATTAAGTCCCACCCAGGGGTGAACTTTTGAGTATATTCTGAGCATTTTAATGCAAACAGAAAGCACTCTAGTCAACACAAACTGCAGATTAATAAGAACTTCAGAGCTGAAGTCTTTTTTATAATATCTGATCACTTAGAAAGCAGAGACAAATAAGGTTTCAAACCCAATTTCAAACTGTAGCAATTCAAATGCAAATTCTACACCTCCCAGAAAAGTGTCCTAAGCACCAACAAAAAGGTGAACTATGGCTTTTCCAAAATATTTCCTTCCAGAGCCCTTCCAGAGCCCTTCTCTGCAGGACATTTCAGAATTTTGTGTTTTCTGTATCCCAACGCCTGGAAGAATCAGACATTTAGTTCTTTTGCATGAAAGCTGACTTCAGAGACAGGAGTTCAAATACCGTTCTGAGTGCTCAGTGTTTTCATTCACCTACTCCTATTTACTGCAAGGGGCTTTGGAAAGACACCACAAACAGACACAGTATTTTTTTTTTAATCTTTTATTTTTTTTTTCTAAATATTGAACTAAGTCTATAATTGATAAGTTTTACAACTTTTTTTTCTTTCTTTTTTTTTTGTTTTTTAATAAAATGAGACTGTAATAACAAGAAAAACAGCATAGTTACATATAAATAAGATTTATAAGTCACTTTTCACAGAAGAAACCAATTACTTTGAAACTGGACTGAATTCTACTTTCATCTTCATAAGACATTTCTATTCTTCTTCCATAAAGTATGATTCAATCTTAATCTGCATTTTTGGGTTAGTCAGTACCATCTGTAATTTTAAAACATTGATCTTCATTCCAGAATACATTTATTTATGTAGAACAGACAACTTTTCTGGTTCTCCATTGCTTTCAGGCTGACACCACTGTGAGGTCATACATTAATAGAGGATGTTAGCTGTCACATCCTTACTTTGTTACCCTAATGAAGAACCTAGTGGGTGGCTATTCTGACCCAATTACAAGATGTTGATGTTTCTTCAAGACATTTTTTACATTATGCTTTGGGAAAATTATTCCTTTTATGTTTGGACAGTATATGGTTCACTGCAAAATGTCTGTGTGAAATCAAAGGACCTATCAAAATGAAGACAACCTACTGAGATAGATAAATTTATTAAATATATTTTTTTCCACAAGACAGCTCTTTGAGGTTTTTGTCATCATTTCCCATTTGCATTATAAAAAAAATCAAGCACACAGTGCTATAAATAAAAGCTTTAAAAGGTAATCAAATGAGTATTTCAGAAATCATCATTTTTGTTTCTGTTCAGAAAGCATATAATAAAAATTCATTGGGAAGGATCACTGAAATTGAAGAAAATAAAATAAGAAAATACAAAAAATGAATTTGTTTGTCCCCTAAACCAGAAAGAATTGTAGGAAAAGAAAAAAAGACGGACCCTGACTTTATTGAATACAAAGAGCAGAACCCCCTGCAGCATGGTTGGGGAACACAGAAATAAGTTATCAAACTGTCTAAGCCACTGTGCTACCCATGAGAGAAACATCAGACAGAAGAGGTGCAGGGCTGACTGTCATTGCTGCCTCAGTACAATCCCTCTAAATATGAAGAGAGTCACTTTTTGCACTGCAATCCTCACACTCCAGAGCAGAAAAAAATTATTTCAAACAAATTAGACCATACAATAAAACACCATGTACTTCGATCACTATGTATTTATTAATTAAATTAGATGGAAAAGGACATAGATCGTGCTGTTTACTGTGTTTTAATCCATCCAAAGTATGCAACTAAGAAGGTGGTGCAACTAATAAAATCAAATCCACGGCAAGGCATTCATTGGCAGCCATATCAGCTTCTTCTCTTAAAAAGTTAGGGAAAGGCTGAAATTACTGGAGGAGCCTCCACCTGCTTGTCTAATCTTTTTTTTTTGTGTGTGTGTGTGGTCTTGTCTGGATGCATATCAGTGAAGAAATTTATTGGTTCCAATTTGAGAGCTCTCACAGTATCATCGTTGCTTGGATTTACAATACCTCAGGCTTCCCCCTTTTCTAAATGGAAATTATTTCCCAGTAGAATATAGTTCATTAAAGGATTTGGTACTTTAAAATAAATTCTTCATGTACTTTGTGGAATAATTCTAGGACGGTCACAATTACAATGTGTGCTTTATATAACTGGATTTTATGAAATTTTATTAAAGCCATTCAGCAATTCTAAATATGCCTAAGGATAGAGATTCCATGGCTTCTCTGGCAAGCCTCTTCCAGTATCCAACTGCTCTTACACTATTAAAGAAAATGTTTTCCTATGTTTAAATGTAATTTCTGTGTTTCAGTTTGCTATCACCTCTTGTCCTTTCACAGGGCACCACTGAAAAAACTGGCTTCATCCACTATTTATACACATGGATGAGATCTCTCCTTCCAAATTCTGTATATCACTCTGAAGTCAATGAAAAATTGAAAAAGAATGCCTGAAGCTTCATAGGGAGGGTGACATTCACTTTATTTCTTCTAGGCTATCTGAAATCTTGATGGATAGGTTTTTTATTCGGCATCTCAATAGCCAGAAGAGAGAAGGAAAATAAGACACATTTCTAGGCAGCTAGCCATTACCTTAGATGCAGCAAGGGATACCTTAAGGAGGGAATTGCTGTTGATTATATTTTACTGTCTGTAGAAAAAAAAAGGATGAAAAACCTAGATGGCTAGTTTTACCTAGATTCCCAACTTCTGGACAGCTACAACTACTAGTTGTGAATCCCATTCTCAATATGGGAAGTCAATACAGCCACTTGGCTGTCACTCTTGCAGCAGCCTTACTGTCAGCTTATCCAGATTAGCTCCTATTTGTGTCCCTCGGAGCTTTACTCATTTCTGTTTCTTTTTCTCGTATTACGTCTTCCTTAATGGTGAGAGTTCTTTTCCCTTCTGAAACTTTCTCAAGCTATAAAAAATAATTTCGTGTAAATAGATAGTATTGAATGTCAGATATAAAAATGGTTCATAAAGCTAAGTTACTTTCCATGCACTGTTAAATTAACCAGTGACTGTTACTTTGCCACTTCTTGAAGTTTTACAAAAAAATCTTCAGTATTTTCTTGCACTATCAGTCTTTCTGGTTTGTTTGCTTTTTCTTTTCAAGGTATAGAAACTATCTGAAGTATACTCTCATATGTCAGAAGTATGGTTGGTTATTTCAATCCAGGAACAGCAAATGTCAATTGAAATTTTAGCCAACCACCAGTCCTGTAAATGAAAAGAATTAACTAAAATTTCCTATCAAAGAGAGAATGTTCATGATTAGATGGTGATAAAAGATCAAAAAATATGCTGTGGAGGATTAAACTTAAAAATTATACTGTATGGTAAAGAATAATGAATTGTTTCTATTCCCCTGTCTGTAAATTGATAATCACAGATTCATAGAATGGTTGAGGTTGGAAGGGACCTCTAGAGATCATCTAATCCAACCCCCCCATTCAAGGAGGGACACCTGGAGCATGTGGCACAGGGTGGCATCCAGCCGGGTTTTGAAGATCTCCAGAGAGGAGATTCCACAGTCTCTCTGGGCAGCCTGTTCCAGTGCTCTGTCACCCTCACAATAAATAAGCTATTCCAGTAATCCTTATGAGTTTGCAAAATCTCAAATCACTTAGTACTATTTTCACTCTACCTTTGTTTCAATGAACTCCACATTTTGAGAAATACTGTAAGATATAATTTCCCAGGAGAGATGCATGCTAGGTGCTAACAAATTAATAATAATAGACTGAAAAAGACAGCATAATAAATTTGACTTCTAGAAGGGCTTCCATGAAGCAGCCAAAAAAGGAAAAATAAATAAAAAAGCAATGCTTTCTTTTGCAAAGTAAAGATCATATACTAAAACAGAATAATTAGAGTTGCCAGCTTAAAGTCTTAAAGTAATTCAACTTCATTGTAAACACAATGTAATAACCAAAAGCTATTGTACCAACTGACTAGGTACTTGCTCATAAATCACAACCTCCATTCATCACCCCTCTACAAAACGGGCATAAAAATGTCAAAAAAAAAGTATATACCATTCATGTTTTGCAGTTTTATAAAGACATCATTTTTAAGGTCACATTTGAAAAACTGTTCATGATGTGTAAAACGCAAGCATTGTCGTATGTTATACATTTAAATACGCTAATTAAAACAACTCATTGGGCAGTACAGCTTATTAAGTTTTAAGGATTGTTAACGAATTGGGAGGCATATAGAAAATAATTCTATAAAAATAATAATAAAAAGTATTCAATATTTAAGGCCAATTCTATCTTTACTTACACCTAGTTTTCAGGCTGAAGTTGCAAGAAATTGCAAGAATAAGATGACAAAGGCTTTTGTTTTATATTTTATAGATGCTACTCAAATTATATAAATCAAAGAAACAAAGGATAGAGTCCTAAATCTTTATTATATCAGAGCAACTCAAAAGAGTTTTCTTTATTTTTACTGTCTCCTGGAAGTGTGAGAGGAAAAAAATGCTAATCTTTTTCTGCAGATTCTTACATTTGTTACATATAGTAGTAAGCAGAGTAGGATTTTTTATTATTATTATTTTTTTAAGGAATAAGACAAAAATCATTTAGATATTATACCATCTTAAGTTTAAGACAGGTATGTAAATGCAAGTGGAAAGGCATTAACTCTTAAACAAAAAAAAATCCTTAATTTTTATAGCAACATTTTGGGATCATTTGAGAATAGTTTTTCTCTTTCCATTTTTTTCCATTAATCTGTAATGATTGCGTAATGAAGTAATCTGTATAACTTTTAATAATGTATCATATCATCATGATATAATAAGATGTCCCATAAATCCTTTCTTTATATGAAAAACTACTGTTCAAAAATACAAATGTATTAGACAATGTATGCTACTATTTTGACCATAAAAATATTAAAGAAGACAAAGTCTATGGCTTGCATGCTCATAGAAGCAAAGAAAATACCAAGAATTTCCATCTTTTTTTTTTTTTTTTTAACTTCAGTAATGGAGTCACAAGCATAGAAAAATATAGCTAATATTTTTGCCTTGCCAATTTTCTCATGAAGTCACTACATCATTCAAGCACTGGAACAGGCTGCCCAGAGAGGTTGTGGAGTCTCCTTCTTTGGAGATCTTCAAAATCCACCTGGATGTGACCCTATGCCACTTGCTCTAGATGTCCCTGCTTGAGCAGGGGGAGTTGGACTAGATGATCTCTAGAGGTCCCTTCCAACCTCAACCATTCTGTGATTCTGTGAATCTATAGGTCTCAGGAAAGCAATGACAGGAGGCAAATGCATATATCCCTCTTTATTATAGACATTACAGAACTGTTCTTTGTATCCACAGCATTTTGAAGTATTACATAAAGACCAACGAACAGATAAATGCAACCAATATTCTTCTTGGCTGTTGGCTTTCAAACCACTTATTTTTATATATATACATAAGAGTTTTTTGTTGTTGTTTTTTATTTATTTATTTTGGAACTTTGCTATTATTGTGATGGACATGATATGTATTATTGTGCTATTATTGTGATGGACATGATATGTAGCATATGTAGCAGGCATCTCATAGTGCCTAACACTAGGCTGAAGTCTTACAGAAGACTTGGTTCATCCAATTAGCAATTCTTTTAGAACATGATGTGAGTCTCTGACCCCTGATATACATGTTCAGTTTGCGAAATATGCTGAAAAGTTCGGTCTGTTCTTGTGAAAGGTACAACACTGCAAATATTACTTTGCCAAGGTGTTAGTCTGACCCTCTTTCAGCTGTGTCACATTTATTGTGTATACCAGAACCAAAGCTAAGTCTGACTCTTTTGTCATGGACCTCATCCTCAGGGCAGGCTAAAATGTCAATTTGGAACTTTTCTATCTATCTGCTATGTTATCAGTATTTAAAAGTGCATGCATTTACCACAAAATCTTCATTTTCAGTATGTATTCAAGAAAAAAAGCAGTCTTTGAAGTGAACTGGAATCCATTACAGCTTCTGCTGAGTTGTTTAGTAAGCAGTATTCTTTAGAAAAAAAACCCTGTCTAAGCCAATTTGAGAATGCACCAAGAAAACTCTCCTTTCTACTTACTTTACAATTTCTTTTAAGTTGGTATATTTTCACAAAACACAACAATCCAGCTTTTTAATTTAATTTTATTTTTTTAATTTTTTGGACAGGAAAATCATCTTGTGAATACTCTCTGGAAAAGACTGCAATACAGTGAATCATCTTCTGCCTAGACCAGACAAGCTTCCTAAAGGAGGAATTAAAACTACCCTCAGACTTGATAGAAATTTAAGGGAAATCTAATTAATGTGGGAACAGGTCCTTTTTTTTTTTTTTTTTTCTTTTTTCCTGGTTGGGCTTCTACATTTTTCCATGGAAATTTTACAGTATCAGGATTTTTGAATTCCCAATGTGGTATCTTCATATGTATTTCTTTATTTCTTTCAAATGCATGAGAATCTACTGGGGCCAGGAAATTATGGGGAAATAATGCTCATAGCAGGAATAGAAATGGTTTAGTTCACTGAGATACCCAGTCCCCAAAGACAGTTATTTTTAAAAGAGGTTTAATTATTCATTCTAAAGAATCCATCCCATTCCTGAATGGAGCCATAAAATATTTAAAACGTGGTATGAGGAATGATAAATGAAAGTCTTGTACTGTACTTTTAAAAGTACGTCTGACTTCAGAGTTGTTGGCAAGGATGTTTCTCACTAAGCTTTTGGAGGTAGAAGAAATGATATGTGTCAGCTTTAATGGCATTATAATAGCTTTAAGTCTTCACAATTTAAATAGGCAGTTACTGATTCAGTTTCTACCTGAAAGTAATTTTCTATTCCACACAGAAGGCAGTAAATATGTATACAGCAGTCTTAGCATATGTAATTTCACTTTCTTGCCTGTGACATAATTAATCAGCCTCCTGCATCCTCTAAAATTTCTTTTTCTGACTCTGTTATTTTCCACCCATCTACAGGGGTTTCCATGAGATTATATCACTCTACTGGTGTCATAGCTCTTTGCTGATGGCACATGAAGTGCAATCGTGCAATTGTTTTGTCAACCAGACATTTGTCATTTCTAACCATAGATATGGATGGGTACAGAAGTCCAAATACACACCTTATTTTAAACTTGGAACCTGCAATCTGGCTTAAAAAGGTATTTTGTTTCTGTTTTCTGTCTAATCACAAAAAATGTCAAGATTTTTTTTTTTTTTTTTTTTTGGCACAGCAAAAGGCAAGGGACAATACTTCAAGAGAGTCAATACAAGGCACTTGTATTAAGAATAGTTATGTTAGAGCTACAGGATATTTGATTATCTCTATGAAAGCAAAACAGTGTTTCATTAACCTGAAAATGGAAATCTTTGTTGAATCTAGGTTGATGCTGATAGAGGTGGAAAAATAGAGCAGTAACACAGTGTTACAAGTCCAGTCATTCCTATTTTAATTTGCTTCCAGAGATCTATAGACCACTGAACTATATTGAACAGTGTAATACCTAAGTTGCCAGAAAGTATCAAAGAAACACATGTATATTTACATAGTATGCTTTAATACTTTAAAGTTATGTATGCGTATACATACCATAAGGGCAGGACATGCGCTGGAAGCAAGGACTTGCTGAAAAAAATCTACCGCCTCTGCATGTGTTGATGAGTGCATAGAATGAGAATAGAAAAAGCCTCTTAATTCCTGTGTTGATCTTTACTGGGTTTTGGTAAAAGATTAACGATAGTGTGCAGGAAAACTCAGATGTTGCTCTTGGAGAAGGGTGGAAGGAAAGAACATTTTAGAAACAGAATATTGTTATATACCATTAAATGGAAGAGATACAAGGAAAGTAAGACTCTGCCTTTCAAAAGGTTTTCAAACATATTTTTAAGCAAAATAGGATGGAAAAAAAAAGGTTATTCACGATGTCTTGTAAATTCCTTATTCAGTTAAACTAATTGAAAATGCAGCCAAGGAGATATGGATAACATTTTTCCATCTAATTCATAAAATGTAAGGGGATCTGTTATGTAGAAATATATCATGATTTTGACTTCTGGATCCCATTGTATAGAACTAAAGTTTTAATACATAATGTATTGCTAAAAGAAATTTTGATGCTGAGATTTTTTTTTCATTGGACTTGGACAATCATTTTTAGGAAAATATTGGAATATAGACTATTATATTACACAACATTTATCAATAATGCACATCATTTATATGAAGTAAACTAATCACCATGTGTAAACCCCCAGCCCTCTGGAATGTCCAGTATTTTCTAAGGATTGATTGACAATCTGCATTATTTCATGCTGCTTTCTCAAGATACACATAGCTCTTAATTTCACATTACAGTCTACTATTTTGAAGCATTCTTTTTATTCTTTGTCCAGAAGAAGCTTCAGAATCCTTGGTTAACCAGCCTTATCCTGATATTTCTAAGGTTCTTTATTAAAACATTCTGGAAAAAAAAATTCTGAAAAACTTTACTTTCTGAGATCTGTTTCTCATTTCTGCAAAATTTTAAAGCAAGCATATGCTATTCCGATAAAAGTCCTCCACTTCACCTGTGTTTGTGAGAAAGAAAAACTTGGATACCAATATCACATTAGTCTTTTATTCTACAGAAAAAAAAAAAAAAAAACTACTGTTAGCAGACGCTTTAGTTACTCTAATAGATCAATGCGCAACATACCTTCCTAGGCAGAACAGAATCAGAGAATCACAGAATGGTTGAGGTTGGAAGGGATCTCTAAAGATCTAGATCACCTACTCCAACCTCCCTGCTCAAGCAGGGACACCTAGAGCATGTGGCACAGGGTCACATCCAGGTGAGTTCTGAAGATCTCCAAAGAAGGAGACTCCACAACCTGTCTGGCCAGCCTCAGTTCCAGTGCTCTGTCACCTTCACAGTAAATAAGTTCTCATTGTATAGGAGTTGGAATTTTTTTGTGATCTGTAGGGACGTAAAAATCTCCTGTGGGAAGCAGAATCCAGACCTTGAGAAAGATGTTTGCCTTCCTGGGCTGAGCGATAAGGAGCATGGAGGCAGTCACTCAGCCCGGTTCACAGCTAACCTCTAAATTGAAGGCGGCTGCTCAACTGCACTTGTAGCCAACTTAACTGCAGATGTCCTCTAAACTAGCTTTGGAGGTCAAACATCCAGGAAGGAGGAAGAAGACGAGGAAGGCAGGACCCTCAGACTGAGAGCTGGGACCCACTACTGATACGTGCGCCTGCGCACCCAGGAGGAAAAGTTGTGCAACTAAAGGTGGAGTTTGTGTGCCCCCGCCCGGGCTGCCTCCTGGGTCGTACTGACCCTATGTGCCAGGATGCACCAGGCATAGGGAGGGCAGTGCGGAGAGGGTGTGGAGGAAGGAGAAACCTCTAACGCTGAGGCCTGCGCTGTCTTTGTGGGAGCCCATCAGCAACTGTGATCTGCCAGCTCAAGAGGACGTTCGGGTCCAGTTATCCCGCCGGCAGGTATCACCTTGTGATACCTTTACTCCTTTTATCTGCTTTCACCTAAATAAATGCTCAATGTAGTCACCTCGTTTTGGTGTGATTATTGCTGAATCCCGAGCCCATCCAGAACACTCATATGGAGATGGAACTTCCTGTGTTTCAATTTGTGCCTGTTACCGCTTGTTTTGTCACTGTCCACCACTGAGAAGAGAACATAGGAAAAATATATATATATATATAAGGACAAATATAAATCTAGGTTACTTAGATTACAATTAATCATAGCTTCACTTTTAGTGAAGACTTTCTCTTCCTCTTTCAGATCTTTTCTGGTAGTCTGTAATATGTGCATTATAAGCATTCGGGAAATGTCATACTGGAACAAGTCCTTTCTGCATGCTGGACATAACAACATAATGTTGGACATAACAACAGTTTCTTACATATTCAGGGTGAATTACTTCATGTAACTACCTAAAATGCACATATTCAATCTTGGCTGCTTCTCAAGTCATTTGTATAAAGTATTTCATTTAATCTTGAGATACCTTTCTTTATTTATTGGTAGTGGAGATAATTTATTTGGTTATCTTAAACTAAGTATTTGAATTTTAGTTAGCTAAAATTGCTCAGACAAATCCTTCTCAGGAAGGATTTTTCTCCTGCTCAGACAATATCTTCTGTCTTGAGGAAAGTTAAACATTACATTCAAATCTTGGTAGAAGAAGTACCCTTATCACAGCTTCAATTCTTTGTTGTTGTTCGGCCTCTATCTGTATGCACATTCTGAATAGCATCTAGACTTCTAACTATCACAATAATACTTATGCAGTTCAAAGCACCTCTGTTTTATAAGAGTTTAGTTTGTTCTAACTCTGCTTCTATTCGATATACAGGTAGGTGAAAAATCATTACCTAATACTCTTTCCTTACCATTGATCTTCTTTAAAATTAAGCTATTCCTTCCACATAATTCTTGATCTAACATTAATGCATCTTTCTATATTTTTATATAATCCAAGAAAAATCTAGATTGAAAGGGAACTCTGGAGGTCAGCTGGCAGCTCCCCTGCTTCAAATTCAATCAAGTCAAATTCAATTCAAAATGAACCTTCATACTCTCTTTTCCTTACCATTGATCTTCTTTAAAATTAAGCTATTCCTTCCACATAATTCTTGATCTAACATTAATGCATCTTTCTATATTTTTATATAATCCAAGAAAAATCTAGATTGAAAGGGAACTCTGGAGGTCAGCTGGCAGCTCCCCTGCTTCAAATTCAATCAAGTCAAATTCAATTCAAAATGAACCTTCATACTCTCTTTTTCTGTGTGTGTGGTTTGTTTTATTTTCCCTCACAGTTTATTAAAGAGAGGTAAAATCAAGGTAAAGAGAGGTAAAATCAAGATTTTGGGTTTTATACACTTTATGTTTACTACAAAGCAATTACGTTGCTATGAACAATTTGTGAGCAACTTCCCTTGAGTCTCCCTGCTCTTCATGAGAGGTCAAGTTTGATCAGGATCCTTCTAATAAAACAAAGTCTCTTTCCTCTAGCTGAGCCTCCTATTTCTTATATGTCAAAGCTTGCTTTGTTGACAAAAGCTATCATTAAAAGCACTTACGCAGTTGCTCTTACATTGAGGTTGCTAAGTCTTTCAATATACCCAGTGTTGGAGATATTCAGCAGCTGCTGGTCACAGCCATAGAAAGTCAGTGACTCTCCTAGTACTTAGACCATTTTCTGAGCAAAGAAGGACTTTTTAGTTTTGATGGTTCCTGGTTGATTTGTTCATTTTACCAGATATCATCCATTCTTACTACAAAATGGAGATCCTAATCTGTACTGAAGGATAATCCTTACAAAAGGAGAGTTCATAACACAAACAAAAAAGAGAACCCATGAGCTGATACATATTCCCCAAACTATCACAACTTGGTTGGCCTTTTTGTAAATGACAGAAAATGTAGAAACGTTTTAGTCAGCTAAATAAATCAGACCATTTGAAATGAAACTAGTGGCCAGTGACAGGAGAAGGGATCACAGACACAAATTGAAAAACACAGCAAGTTTCATCTCCATATGAGGAAGAACTTCTTGACAGTGAGGGTGACAGAGCCCTGTAACAGGCTGCCCAGAGAGGCTGTGGAGTCTCATTTAGAGATCTTTAAAACCCACCTGGATACAACCCTGTGCCATGTGCTCTAGGTGTCTCTGCTGGAGCATGGGGGTTGGACTAGATAATCTCTAGAGGTCCCTTCCAATCTCAACCATTCTGCAATTCTGTGAAACTACGGATTAATAACTATCTCAAAACAGGAGAACCTGGTCTCTAAGAATATTGCTATTATTTTTTCACCTAAAGATTCATTTTGTTTAATAATTTGGGATGTAACACATTTCAAAATTTGTAAATACATTATTGTTTAATAAGCTTTGAACAGCACATTTCTGGAGTAAATTATTAAAGCATCTGGAATTTCCTTATTAGCAGCAAAGTAGAAAATTTTAGCAACCACATAGTCTGCAGAAAAGTCCTGAGAGAATGAAATGTGCTAGGGGTAGTGGCTGAACTAATCATCTCTGAAGTGAAAGCACGTGCTTAAACCAGAAATGAATTTTTTCGTTTGTACATACAATGTACAAAATAAACTCATTAAAATTTTATAATACCATGATATCATAGTTCTTAAAGCCATAGTTACACAACAATGGCTCATGCTGGAGAAGCAGATTTCAACAGTATAGCAAACTCAGCACAATGATGAGGCCTAAGCTTTGTTTCTGATATTTTCTCTTTTTCTTCACAGTCTCTTGTGAAGGAGACTGATTAAACAGTTATTCCCATCATCAGCTCACTAGGAGGCAGAAATAATCATGGTTATCAATTATTATGGAAGTGAAACAGTTTGCAGTAGATCTGAATCTGGTAGATTTGATCTAAAAGCAAGACTACACAAAAAGGGAAATCTAGTCACATCCAGGCACCCCTGACACTGTATGTATAAACTGTTGATATATAGTTTGCTAGTGCTTGCTTCAAATTGAAGACCTCAACCTCCTGAGAAGTGAGATTGTATGCATTAAATCTTTGGAAAAAACTTAATGAGATTTTGTTTTTAATTACAGCTTGAGAGATTTTTCTCTTTTGCCAAAAAAATATTTACTCTTATGCAGTAATTTGTTTAAATTTATTTGTGTTTCTAACTACTCTTAAAACAATATAGTTTTTTTCAAAACTATTGTAATATTTGATATTAAAGTTTGAAAGATTAGAAAAGATAAATAATTCCATCTAAATAAATTTATCATGCATAATGTCCTGATTTTGACTACAACAGAAGCAGGATAGGCACCAGTGTTCTTATTCAAACTATAACTATTTTATAAAAGCTATTAAATATACTGCATAGACTCTAGAAAAACTAATCAACTCTTTATTTTTTTTAACCTGAAGTGTGCTCATCAGTCTATTAACCTTCACGTATACAGCTATGAGTAAGTCATTCATGGACGTACTGACAATAAGTTCTTGATCAAATGTTATTGATTTCACCACTGCTTTACATCTATATTCACCTGAAAACTATTGATATTATTTCAACTTTTTATCGTCATTATGCAGTGAAATAATGAGACAACTGTCTCATTAGAATGCAGATGTTCAGATATTTTAAATCAGCAGGGAATTATGAAAAAATAATATATATTCCCAAGTATTTTCATCTGATTTGACAGAAAGGTAGCAAAATTTAACTTGTTCCCACATTCTATTATGAATTTCTCTTCCAACTTAGACATAAATTTTACCACAGAACATATTTCACAAAAGCAAAATTTTGTGCCATCCTTTGAGACTTCACATTTAACCTCTTTGGCAAATGATATTCTGTGGTAAAGACAATAGAAGAAAAAGAAAAAAATAAGAAGGAGTAATGAAAACAAGTTTTACCTGTATTCAGGATGTGTTGCTTGTTAATTAGTTTTCTGCTCCTGCTTACAATTGTTACTGCTGCTGTTGTTGAAAGACAGCAAAAATATTAGCAATATATTATTTCATTAAATAAAGACTCATTTTGTAAATATTTGGACAGATTTCTGTGTGCAAATAGATTTTCATCCTTCATATGCATGTTTGATTTCATCATTAATATAAATCTTTTTCTAAATCCAAGCTACATGTCGTTCATTATAAGCCATTAGTTTTATTTAACTTTGCCTTTTTAAAAAAATTGCCTGAAAATTCCGATTCTGATTCCTGGATAATAGAGCCTTGGCAAAAACATGCAACACCTTTGTAATTGGTTATCATGCCTCAGTCTCTAAGAATAAATGTCTTTATGCTCAGTTAAAGCTTTACAGAGTGGAAAGAGAACTTCCACGGAACCTGTTTTCTTGCCTACGCCATAGGCGGTAAGAAGTGTAAATGGAGCACTCAGCAAATCATCTAGTGAGCATTTAAACTAATTAAAATGTGATGAAGACTGTTTTGAAGATCTCAATTTATAATTTATAATGCACTGTAAGTGAAAAATCTTAAAGATGGCTTTTGCAAGACTTGCCATCACCTGTCTTGGACTCTTAAGAGATGCCGCTATGTAGAATGCAAGCAGCATCAAAATACATCTGAAGAATGAGGGCTTTTACACATTCTCTTGTTCTTGATTTCTCCATTTTTCTGATTCCACCTTCCATAAATCTTTATTTCTCTTGCTAAGGTAACCAGCCATGCCATTTTCTGTCAGACCTCGAGAATAATGGTTAATCCACTTAGGCCAAGATTCTAAAAATATCCTCTGGCCTGGAAACACTTGGCAGTGTGCCTGTGAGTGCCAGCTGGAATCATGCCATCTAAGTGTCACACGTCAGGAAACATGAGACTCTATAGTAGAACAGAGCTAAGTGGCTTCCAGCCGAGGCCCAATCTTTTTGTTTTATTTTGCCTGTTACTTTTTTTGCAGGTGAGAGGAAAAACATTCTTTCAAAAGAATGTTTGAGAAAGCCATTAGAAATATATTTTTTTATAATTTAATTTGTTCCTGGGGTAGATTCAAAACAGTGAAAGGGATTTCAGTTCTCTCATTTCATAGGAAAGAATCTTTTTTGTAATCTTGTTTTCCTCTTTTGATGTAAAAGAAATATCATTTTTGGCACATCATGTTCTCTTTTACAGCGTACCATAATTTTTCCAGAGTTAGGGGAAATAGTAATTTTAGTTTCTTCTGTGTGATGATTGCATGATTAGCCTGATGTAACCAGTTGTTGTCATTCCTGTTGTAACCAGTTGTATTCACTTAGATTTGTATTCTCCTATGTTTGTTGGTTTCTATTTGGTTAGTAAACTGGATAAGCATGTATGCTGGCTTGGGTGTGAACACTTCATTTGCTCTTCTGATCTTCGCTTTTTAAGATGCAGGTCAGGAAGTGTCTTCTAAGGTCTAGATTTTATCCATGACTAATATTACATCTTTCTTTTTCTCCTAATAAATTGCAATGTTTATTATTTCTCCTACTAAAAATAAGGTTAAAAGGTAGTGAGGATGACTTCTATTTCACTAAGTAAGTTGGTTACTGGTAGGGATCTGAACTTGTAATTATTCAATGTAAAAACAGAGCCAGATTTAGCTGCTGCTTTTTCTTCTTTTGTCTGTCAACAAATGATAACATTATATGAATTTTTTAATTTGCTTTAGACATCCACAGAGTTTTTTAAATGTCAAACTGGGAAGCATCTAGAACCTTCCAGTATCAATCTTTCTAGGCTGGTGCATGGACAACCTAGTTTCACTTATTCCAAGAAGTAAGTTGTTTATTAAATAGTAAATTCGGGTAAACTCAAAATAATCCTACTCTTGGTGTTTCAGTATAGTCAATGTTTCTGAGAATTAGAGATGGGGAGTCCAGAATAAGAAGCAAGTTTAAAATACTTTCTTCTATCGAACTTCAATAAAGTCTGTGGTTGTGGTTTTTTTTTTTTTTTTATCCTATCATCATATGTTCAGCTGTCCATACTTCATCAAAGAAAAATAAATCACATTGAAATTAAAATGCATTTTCCCCCATTAAGTCAACATCCTAGCTGAAGGCAATAACTCATTGATGTCTTTTCATTTCAGTCACTTTCCTGAATTCTCATTCCCTTGTTTACCTTTTTAGCTCTCTTACTTTAATTAAATTACCTGCTTCAATAGCTATTTGCTCTCATTCAGAGTTAAATCATATTAATCCTTTTGCATACAGCTTCATATTGTGCCCTTCCACCTTTCTCAGATTATTCAAGTCCTGTAATTCTCCTATTTTGCGAAAACTGGGCCATCAAACTCACAAGGCATTGGAAGTTCTGTAAGTGTGAGTGACAGCTAAGGTACTACTTAGCTGTCAAGGCATTCATTTCTACAGAGAGCTAGATTAGACAAACATGCAATTTTAAATACTTTTCTATCCTGAGTTTATTATAAAAAGATTATTATATTTAAAGAGCTGAGGAAATGTTGATAGTCTCAATATCTGTTTTATTGCAGATGTCTCTCTTTAATGAATTTGGATAGATTTACTGAGGCTTATTTCCTTAAGTCAAAAATTATTTTTAAAAAAATCTACCTGTTAGTTTTTGGTTAATGTTATACTTCAATTTTCTGTGGCCAATTACATTTAATGTTACCTAAAACATTATTTTTAGATCTTTATCATCCTATTTACATGAATACTGTATTTTAAATGAACTAGTAGTTGCGTCATCTTATTTAGGGTGAGGAGCCTGTCTTGTGCAGACAGACAGTGATAAGAGAGAAACAGCATATCAAAGATCAATTCTTACTTATTTGAACATCTTGCCTATTATTCACACTCATGACTAGCAACTTAAAAGCATGGGACCTTCCTACAGGAAGCTACTGTTACTTTGTTGTTCCGGATGGGCTCGGGATTTGGCAATTATCAGCCAAAACGGGGAGCCTACATCAAGCATTTATTCAGGTGAAAGCATATTAAAGAAGCAAAGTATGGGTAACTACTCACGAGGTGATACCTGCCGGTCTGGACCCAAACATCCTCTCGAGTTGGCAGATCAGAGAGAGAGAGTTGCTGTTGGCCTCAGAGTTAGGAGTTCCCTCCCCCTCGCTCTCTCCGCACTGTCCTCTCTATGCCCGGTGCATCCTGGCACATAGGGTCAGTCTAACCCAGGAGGCAGCCCGGGGGGGCGGACAAACTCCACCTCTAGTTGCACAACTCTTCTCCCAGGTGGGTGCACAGACACGCACACCAGTCGGGGGTCCCAGCCCTCAATTTGAGGGTCCTGCCTTCCTCCTCTTCTTCCTCATTTACAGGTGTTTGTCCTCCAAAGCTAGTTTGGAGGACGTCTGCGGTTAAGCTGGCTACAAGCCCAGGCAAGCGAACGCCTTCAACAGGTTTCCGGGGGGCTGCCTGTGGACCGGACTGAGCAACTGTCTTATCGCTCAGCCTAGGCAGGCAAACATCCTTTTTTCTCAAGGTCCGGCCTCTGCTTCCCATACGAGATTGTTATGACTCTATAGATCACAGAAATTTTCATCTCCAATACAGTTGTCCTTTTCTATATTTGCATTTTCCTTACTCAGAGCTCATGGCAAAGTCACTTTGGTGTCTAGGAAAGTTGCTTTCAGAGCAGATTCAACAGACGGGTTCTGTTACCTAAATTCATTAGAATTTAATAATATCTGTTCACTTAGATGTACACGGAGACAGAGGATTGTGGAGACACAGAGAGGAATTCTCACATCTCTCTGCAATGGTATGTTAGCTTAAGAACTTTGATACTCTCAATTTTAAATAAGATTAGAAGTAAGCAAAATTATGCTCATTATCAAATACATATATACAAGGCTGTACTCAGTAAAGTACTCATGGTTTTCATAAAATTAAGCATGCCAAGAAAGCATTTTCAAAAGCTTTTATTTTGATTCAATCCTTATTTCTCTATTCTGTAGTCTTTTTCTTATTTAGAAAAGTCATATAACTGACTACAACATGTTCTTATGCTGCTATGAGCATCCGGCTTAAAAGATATGTTTTGCATATCATTTTGAAGAATGATTACGTAGTATTCATCATTGTCAGATGGTATATCGAGAGTGCTACAGCTTTTAGATTTTTTTCTTGACATAAGTCAGCTGATCAGTGGTTTTGATTCAGATTTTGGCAGTAATTGCATTGCTGCTGCTTTTTATTGTAGATCAGAAGACAAGACCATATATCTGATGAGGGCTAAAGCGGATGCTATTTACATCTCAGAAATCAATATTCAGTGTATTCCACTAGTTACTTTACAGGGGAGAGAATATGGCGAACATTCTAAAAATGAAGTGCCGTTTGCAACACTAACATCATAAAGATATATTTTCACAATCCAGAAGAGTTCATGTATGAACCTAACGGTACTAATGGAAAATATATGACTTTGAGTGGACTTTTAACTGGATCAGTAGTTTCCAAAACATTTGATTAAGCATTATTGTAATATGAAATATGAAAAAAAAAGAATAATGTGTAGTTATAAGATTCAACTTCATGTTTCAGAGTCCTTTCTTCGTCTTGCAAACCAGGCCTCCTCAAGACTTCATAGAGTGTTTTCATCACGTTTCTTTTCCATTTTTCTTTTTTTTTTTTTTGATTCTAGTAGAAATGAGTGGTGTTCAGCAGTCTTGTCTAGATACAACAGTGATTGGTTTCAGATACTTTTTGAATGTAATATATTAGTATTAAACAGACATTTTTCATATTCAATAGCTTGAAAAGTATTACCTGGATGAAAGTCTGGTTTTGCTGAAGGTTGACCAAAGAGTGAAAAAAAGATTCCTTTCATCAATAGTTAGGTTGATCGTTAATATTATTAAACCAAATACTTTATACTCAGGACGTAGAGGAAGAAATTTGTCTGAATAGTTTGCTTTATAATATAATTTTAATTGGGATGTGAATGTAAATGCATTCTTCACTTTGTATTATTTTTAAAGGAAGTTATGTCTGTGCATTATTTTGGCTATTTGCTTTATGGAGAATAGTTCCTACGAGATGGTGGTGGTCTCATTTGCTAGTATTAGGCAAGACATATGCCTTGGACTGTCTGATATATACCAATTATCCTGAGGTTCTAGGTCATTCACCTTGCACTCATCCGTTATCCAGGGATAGCATTTTTGTCTTCTTCATAAAACTGAAAGCTAAATTTGCAGCTTTTTCCTGACTAGACTTTTTCTAGCTTTTATTATTATTATTATTATTATTATTATTATTCATTTAAATTTCTAAAATGGCATACTATATTACGTCAAGCAAGTCACATTATAGTTTGTCACATCACATTACAATAGTTAATGCATTTTGATGGGTGTAACCCTTTGGGCCCATCATTCATGGAATTATGTTCTATTAAACTTCTTTATCATTCTGTGCCTGGTGTACCTCTTCTTCTAATGAATGCAAAATGGTGTGTGAAAAAAGTATGCACATTGAAAACTGAACAAAAACTAAAAGGGCTGAAAAATTTCTGGAATAATAGAAGAGGTTAGTCATTGAAGCAGAAAGCATTTTCATAATAAAATTTGTCAAATTTGGATGGTTCATGTAGGTTCAGTTCTTTATTAATTTTCAAAACCACATTGAGGACCAAATTGTATTCTGAATTAATTTATATTTGACATAATCTAAATGATTATTTGGAATGAAATTTTAAAACCAGGCCAAAGGCATTAAAGTCAGAGCCACTGTATTCTTTTATTTAGTTTTAAAAGTATTATGGGAAAATGAACAGGTTTCCCTTACACCTTTCCTGAGAATGTATAGTTGTCAATAAATAATGGCCGTTAAGATCAGGGATTTTAACAGCCACCTTCTATTCAAAGCAGCTAATGAAGATACTCCTGAGATTACTAATACCAATTTCAAAAAATGTTGTGTTTTTAGAAGTTTTAAGGAACAGAAAGTTAACGTAACATCACCACTTTAAATGTGGATAACTGTTATCAGAGCCAGATTATCAAAAAGGTTGATAAAACATTTAGTCAAGAATTTACATGAAAAAAAAAGAGATACGCCAGTCAATGTAATCTTATTGAACATATTAGCAAAAATTTGAAAAATTGCCTTGAGAGACACAACTCACTCCTTTCTTGTGAGTACATCAGGTACTCTGAAATGAAGAACAAGTATCCTGAGACAGACCTACATGTAGCAAGAAAACAACATTTTTTTTTAATATAGCCTGTAGCAAGAAAACAACATTTTTTTTTAATATAGCCAGATAGGCATAAAGTCACATATTGGTGAATAGTAATGAGTGAACCACTGACAATGAATTGGTCAAAAGTGTCCAGTCAGTGTGACCAAATATCACAAAAATTATGTGATGCTTGTATATATAAGCAGTTAATGCAAACCAATAATTTGTTTTATTTTGTACATAAATCTTATGTCTTTGATATCTAATATGAATATCCACAAACTGGGAAAGGGTTAGTGTGAGAGAATTGCTTGAGAAGCAGGGGGGAACCGGAGAAAGATGGAGCCTGATAGAAGTTCTGGTATTGCAGAGGCTTGCTTGAGGTTAGAGACAGTTACCACTTCCAGGATGGTTGGTATGTGTGGAATCTACTTCTCACCATTCCCTAGACAACACAATCTGCCCTCCTAGCACATACTAATAAGAATGAATGGAGGGTGGAGCGGAGTGAAGACACCACGGCCAAACTCTATTGTAGTCCCTGCAGAGGTGGCAGCCTGGTGGTGCCACACAGCTGATGGGCCACACAGTGTGATGCCTGGTGCTGGGCCAAGAATGGTGGCAGATCAGCTCCATCTGGTAAGCTTTGCTCATGTTTCTTCTAATCCCATTTTAATGTCAATACATGACCACTCCTCACTGAGCATGCTCTCTAGATTTTCAATTAACTCATGAGACTTTTTTTTTTTAAATGAATAACAAAAGTAAGTATGACTAGAGTCACTCAAGCTCCAGCTAAATGTAAAAGAAAAAATATAAAAGGCAAACAAAGGGTGGGTAAGAACTAGGAAGGACAAAAGAAGAGGAGAGAGGGAAGATTCCATCGTAATTTCTGGATCAGTTGACAGGCTGAACCCCTTTCCTCCCCTTGGGTTAGAACACTGCCTGAGGAAACTCCCCAAGACTGAGAGGCCTCTCCCATCTTCTGGGTGAGTGATGATTGCACATTTGTACAGTAGGCACTAGTTAAGAACCTCACACTGTAGTAGAGAATTTCCTACACTGACATCCGAAACCTGTTTTTCTAAATGTTGCATTTGAATAAGTTGTGCTATTCGTGAACCGGGCCACTTGTTTTGAAGGCAATATCAGACCTACAGTTGACAGTCTGTTGGTGAATCCGATACTGCCAGAGTTAAGCTAATAGTTAATCACACTATTGGGGAACTCGATTCACTCCTAGGAAGGCGATCGGACAGGCAGTCAGCAGACTGTCGGGGAATCTGATACTGCCAGAGTTGGGTGTATAGCTAACACAGTATTTGGTATCCTATTAAGAAATGAGTCCAGCCGCCCCCAGTCCCTCTAACCTTTGAGGATGGGCTGGAACGCAAGGAGATTCATCTCTTACCAAATTTGCCCCCCAGTCAAATCGCAACAGTTAGGTAAACTGGAATACTTTCAAAGAATATTCAAATACATTCACACAACATTTATGTTGTCGCCGGAAAATACAGACAAAACAGCAGATGTTCCTGGGAGATCATGAGAGAACATGGACAAAAACAGCAAAGACCGGTTGAAGACAAAGGTAAGGACCACTGTATCTTCAAAGACCTGCCTGGAACTGGGCAGCAGGACCAAAGCAGGGCCTCTGAGCCAGAATGGGACCATATATGGAGGTGAGTTCCGGGTTGTCATCGAGTGAACACAGTGAGACGACCACCAGGGGATCTCAAAAGACCACCAGAGACCACCAAAGGGACAGAGGGCACGTAAGGGTGAGGTATAATTAGTTCCGGGAAATAGAATGAATATGTATGATCATTCCAAGAATTTAATGCATATGTAGATAATTTAGAAATAAAAACTTTAGCAAACACACTTTAGGGTGTGCACGATAGGTGGAGCAATCCCCTGTGCGCTGCAATAAAGTGAATGCCTGCTTCTTAATACTAAATTGGCGTTAAGAGGTTTATTCCTGGTTTTTGGTGACACTTAGAAATTGTAAAATATGTCCTAAGCTTGAGTTTATCTTTTTTGGTTTATTACAAAGAAGGCAAAGGAAAGTTTCGATTGTGGTTTATAGCTGCCCACAATCTTCTAAAAACCTTGCAGACCTAAAAGAGGATAGCAGCTAGAATTTGGAATAAATGTCAGAGTTCAATTTTTCATTTATTATCATTTTGACATTTTTAGCGAGTCTCAATTCTGAAATGGTCTTCTACCTGGAAATACCAAATGGACAACATTTTGTGCAAGTCAGACTTGCTTTTGATTTCTACATGCTGACTGATGAAGAATTCTACTGTGGAATTTGGAGACTGCAAGCAAATACTTCTGTTTGATCACAGAATAGTTCGGAGCATATGCTGCTAGGGTTGTGGGCAGTCCTGGACTATACAGTACAACAGAAGAGCTTCTGAATTATATATGTGTTTGGGTAGCAAGTCTTTGGCTAGTGCTGTGTTCTACAGCAAAAAGAAATGTCTGTTATTTCCAGACCACATTGTTTTTTCACATATTATAACTAATGTAATGTATTTTGAAGTCTTGAACTTTCACGATGAAGGAGGCAGTGAGTGAAACTGGAACAGGCTGGCGTGGTTTATTTCTCTGCACTCTCAATTGAAAAATATAAAAACACATTTTCATAAATAATCAGATTACAGATGTGAAATCTTGAAGGGAATAAGAAGTACAAACCACCTCTGTTTCCTAAACAAGTTTTCAGAGTTATATTTTCTACACATAGTGCTTTGCAGGTTAGAAAATATATATATATATTTTAAAATAATTCCTCATTGCACTCTAAGAACTTCTTATTCCATGCATTTCTAATTTTTTGGCACTTCTTTTAATACATATTAAAGTGTATGTATACTACAGTTTTCGTAAAAGAAGTAAATTATTGTTTACAAGTATGAAATATTGTTAATTTGCAGCTGGCTGAATGAAGATGAGGTTCCCTTCAAGAAGATTCAGTAGTAAATATTTATTTAGAGAACGTGAATGTAATAGGAGGGGACAAATTGCACATTATCACCAATCCTTTATGTGTCACTGGCTGACCCTTTACAAGCAGTTTGTTATCGTAGTCTTATATTAATATATGCTTGGTCAGTAATTTCATGGTAACTTCCCTGTCAATATCCCATCAAGTGTCCTCATCATAGTAATTGCACCATTCTGACCCCCCAAAAATAATGGGCCTGAGATTAAAAAATGAGATTTAAAATTGATGTAGCAAGAAGCTTCTGCTGTTAAAGGAAGTTCAAGGTGAACTAGCTTTCAAAAGTCTTTTTTTCTGAATATAACCCTCAGAATCAATTGAGCAAATTTCATCTGGTATGATCATTAAATGATTCTGATAATTTACTTCAAGCTAGTATCTCTAAGCAGTAACCTAAATAAGTAACTTGATTTTCTATCCAATTAGGTTTTGTTTTGTTTTCCTTATTTTTATATCTATGTATATATAACATTCAAAAATTGACCATTTCTCTTTTTGTCTTATTATCTCACTTTTCTTCTCATCTTGCCAGTTTGGTATCCTTATAGAGATTTTTCCAACAGTTCTTAAGCTCACTAAAGCTTAAGATACTAAGGGTGAAAAGTGAAGAAAAGTGAAGTGACTATGCTTTGTTTGAATAAAACTTTGAGCAAATTACTTGAAATAGAAATCTTCCTTATTGATCTGTGTCATTCTAATATTCTCATTCCTTGGTGCAAGTGACTTAAAAGGTACGTAGCCAGTATGGCTACTCAAATGGTAATATATTACCTTTTTTTTTTTCATTTTAACATGGATGAAAAACTATTCCACTGAATTTCTCAAAAATTCTTTTTAATCTTCAGCTGTTCTCTGCTTCTGTTGGAGAGCCCATACTGCCATGATGAAGAAATAAGAGACTACCACATTTGATTCACTGCTTTCTTAAAGACACAGAAATCAGTTTATTTGTTCGCATGTATGTCTGCAATGTTGCCTGAGCTCAGAAAAGAAAAACTATAGTAGCTGAAGGAATAGAAAAACAGTCAAATTATCAGTTATGTGATGAATGTAATAGATGTGGATATCAGATTGTTTAAGTGTACAGATGAAAATCTGGTGATGTTTCAGTGACTCCTATAAAGTTTATTTAACTTTACAACAGGTGTCATATTAATACAATTTTAGGTGAATATTCAAATAACACGTATCATCACAACGGTTATATCATATATAGTCATATACATATGTGTAGATATACATATATATATATATAGTCTAAATCAGTTCTTAGATATGTATACAAGTGCAAAGGGAAAAGAAGATATAATTTTAAAAATGAATGAAAAGGTAGTATCTCTGAATATAGTATCACTTTATTTTTTTCTGAATTAAATTATCAGCTCAGGAAGTTTCTGTATTTATTTTATCTTACATTGGGAATTATTTCATGTAGCTGAAAGGAGCAAATGTGGGTTAAAGTATACCAATTTCTCATAATATTTCTCTAAAGTCTTAAGATTTTAAAAGCTTCTTTGAACTGTCATGCTGTTACAAATAGCACCACTTAAGATTTTCTTGACAGGTACTACAAAAAATAATAAAACTTGCTGTATGGTCGCAGATATCTTAGACATCCCAAACTCAAAGCGATGATGTAATATGAAACAAAGACCCAGAAATCTAATTTGTTAGTTTAGCTTAATCCTAAGCATGTAATACTATGTATTCAAATTACACAGCTGTCTGTGTAGAACTTGAACGCGAAATCATATAAAGAAACAAAAAGAAACTCAGACCCAAAAATAAATGAGAACTGCACTTATAGACTGTTCTATAGAATAACAGCTACTGGTACTGGTAACATCAAAATGGTATTTTGATTCCCCAGTTCACTGTAATAGGTGAATATGTTTTTATTTCCCTCTCTATTTCTTTTAATAGTATGGATTCCTTTAGCAAACGAAATAGGCTTTGCCTGCTCTGTTTTCTCATCTCTTCCAAAAGCAAAGCTTATTTACATTTCAAATAGGGTTTTCTTGCAGATTTTTCTTTAAAGTATGACATCTTGACATTTTATATGTCATATTCCACAGAACTCACCATTGTTGTACTAATATGAGCTATTACTGTCTTGTTACATAAGAATTTAGTTTGCATCCACTTCTGCCTCCCTTAAAATTTATACCAAAAGTAAGCCTCGAGTACACACCCCTTAGAAATTCTGAATTTATAACGCCACCTTGCTGGTAGTTCCTGTTATCTCAAGAACTATCCAGTTTTCTATAGTGATCCCGTTTAGCAATGGTTTGCAGAGAGACTGTGTTGACTTAAATAGACATGAGCATGCAAGTGCTGAGTCTGTTAACCTCAGGTGTATTGTATTCATCTTGTGAATGTAAAGAAATCATAGGGTTATGGAAATTAAACAATTATTAAATTATCTTCGAGACCATTATATTTTTCCACTTGTAAGAAACAAGCATCATATGATGTCCAGATTTTTTTCTCACATTTAATGTTTGTGTAAAATAAAGCTATGTTTATGTTGTAAAGCTATCAAGTTGAAATAGCTGGTAACGCTTACATTGCCCAGTCCAGTGATCATAAAGCGAAAATGTGTCTGAGTAGCAAGATTGAGGAGTAGAGCACAAAAAATGTGTGAAATGTCCTGCTTTGTCTATTAATTTTGATATTAAGTTAGCAGAAGAAGCATTAACATAACCACCTTATCAAATCACATAGCATCTGAAACAGGAAATGACTAATTTCCTCAGAAATCATCATGCTCCTGACTTGTTCTAAAGATATGTTACTTCTTAATACTGTCTGGATTTCAAACTTAAAATTTAGCTTAGTATAACTTACTTAGAGGGCTATCTACGTGCTCAGTGAAATCACTAGTCTTGAGGCATTAAACCTTTTGTCCATAATTTCTCTGTTCTCCTTTTTATTTTTTTGTTATAATTCTGGATGTTCTGTGGAAAAAAAATATTGTTAACATTTTTGTCAGGCCTTTTTCAACAGAGTCCAGATCCCAGACCAAATTCTCCAGGCATTATTGTTGCAATATAAATAATAATAGCACAAAAACAAACAAACAAACAAACAAACAAAAAAAACATTAGCACCTATTGTTATATGTAACTACTCTGTATACTGTTGGTCATTACGTATCTTAAATTACCCTGCTAGCCAGAAAGGCATAATATATTCACATAAATTTAAGGCCTTTTTTTCATAGGTTTTTACACAGGACTCAGCAGTATGTGAATGATAAATAAAATCCTAAACTAAACTATCATTTTACTTGCAGAAAGTCCCAAACTTGCAGGATGCATTTGGATCAGAAATGTACGTCTCAAGTCTATCCCTAATTAGAACACAGAGATGAGTGAAAATAAATATTTGATAGATCAGACTTCCTCTGTACATTTGAATTATTTAAATAGCTCTTGAAAACTGTAGTTCTAAAAATGTGTATGTCTGATTTTTTTTTTTTTTTAAGGATGAATGTATGGCTTATATATGTGTAGAAGTGCCACTATATCAAACACTTCTCTAAAAAAAAATGACAGTTTGTTTCTAAGTGCATCATACTTCCTAAGAAGTAGGAATAAGCCATTCAACATCTATATTTGATAGAACCAGAATAAGAGGTCTGTCAGGAGAGAAAAACATTGTATCTTATCTTGATTGTGGAAATGTTAACATTTCACTGAATTGAAATGTGAAATATTTCACATCAGGAACACATAAGTAATGTGAGTTAATTTGGGACTAGTATTATTCTATAAAGTAATGTTTAATTTTATTAGGGCTTTTAAAACTTAATTATTTAAAGATTATTTAAAAGTTTGGAGGAACATGGTTCTGTCCATTTTGTAGGAAACATCCATACAGCTTCTTTTGTTCTAAATGATTTGCAGGCTTAATATCAAACCTCAAATAGGGTATATCTATAAAATTAAATCTATAAAATTAAGTAAGCATAGGAAAAACTAGTACTGTAAGTAACCCAGCTTTTAAAGAATGTTCCTGTAGCTTGCAAAATTTCCATGGTTTATGCTGAACTGTTGAAAATTATTCCATTAATTTCTATAATGGCATCAATATATGGGTAATGCGATAACATTAAGCTTTACTAAAAATTACTTTAGTTAATTGTTTTTTCAAGAGCAAATGTGTAGCTGTTTTTCCTCAGAAATAGCAATCAGCAGCTGTGCATCTGAATTCTCCTGAAAATAAAATAGTGCTTTATTATTGGTTTTAGGCATTCATGTTCTATATACTTTATTAAACAAATTTATGAAATTTCCTTCCCAAAGAAGTAGCTTCCTTGCTAACATAAAATTAACAGAATTTGCGGTCTCAAAACCACAATCTCAATCTATGTATTTTATCTTTTACTCCCTGAGCATCAAGGGATTGATATACAGGACTTTGTTGTGATGACTCATTATTAGTTTCTCTTCATTTAAAGTATGCTTCCATTACACTGATGATGATAGAAAGTTTGAAAAGAAAAAAAAAAATACACACAGGCTGGGGATGGACCTTCTGGAGAGCAGCTCTGCAGAGAAGGATCTAGGTGTCATGGTGGATGACAAGTTAAATGCACAAGGGTGGACTGCACAAGCAGTGCACCCTTGTGGCCAAGAAGGCCAATGGGCTCCTGGGGTGCACTAAGTGCTCCAGCAGGTCGAGGGAGGTGATCCTGCCCCTCTACTCAGCCCTGCTGAGGCCACATCTGGAGTATTGTGTCCTGTTCTGGGCCTCACAGTAGAAGAGGGATGCGGAGCTGCTGGAGAGAGTCCAGCGCGGGGCCACAAGGATGACCAGGGCCTGGAACATCTGCCCTATGAGGAGAGGCTGAGGGAGCTGGGCCTGTTCAGCCTGGAGAAGAGAAGGCTGAGAGGGGATCTAATCAGCATCTATAAGGACCTCAAGGGAGGCAGTGAGGAGGATGGTGCTGGCCTCTTTTCAGTGGTGGCCACTGACAGAACTAGAGGAAATGGCCACAAACTGAAGCACCAAAAGTTCCACATGAACTTAAGGAAAAATTTCTTAACAGTGAGGATGATGGAGCACTGAAACAGGTTGCCAAGAGAGGTTGTGTAAGCTCCTTCTCTGGAGATACTCAAAATCACAATCCTGTGCCACACGCTCTAGGTGACCCTGTGTGTGATGGATGGTTGGACTAGATGATCTCTAAAGTTCCCTTCCAACCTTAACGATTCTATGATTCTATGATTCAACTGAAATAACACAAATGAAAACTCTCTGCTTTAACTTTGATCATCTTGTCTTTTAGCTCTGTAAGATATTTTTTCTTCTGAAAGTGTTACATCAGCAGCAGTCTCCCCAGGTACCCACGATCCTAATTTCTGCTGATTTTTTTTTTTCCTGGCATAAAGTATACCTGACATATATATTAGTGGATCAATGTAAAATGCTGAGAGAATGATGACTATGCTGAATTTTTCTACTGTTGCTGCAATTGAGTGGGTAATGAGAATGACAGAGCAAGAAAGTTGAAAATAACCAAGACTGGATTTTTTGGAGCAGTTTTACATCAGGACATCCTTACAAAAGAAGTGATTTCAAGAGAGTGATTTCTTATCTACTGTCAGCAAACAAGTGACCAGGACAGCAGCCCTTCTTTTAAACTCTATTTCCCTGTCTTCCAGATTTCATTCTTCCTTTTTTTTTTTTTTTTCACTTTTGCAACTGTGTTATTGCTCCTTTTTTTTTCTCCCTCTCCCATTAATTTCTTTTGCTCCTATTTAAAAAAAGAAAAAAGAAATCTTTAAAGTCCTTTGCTCCAGACATCTTTTCAGGCTCCTGCTACCCATAATTTAATCATTTTTTCCCCCTTTATCCCTTCAGTTTCACTGCTGCCTGGTTCTTTTCATCTTCTTACTCTGTTCATCTTCTGGTGCTATATACGCTGCTACTCCTTTTCCATCTTGCCATGATAGTTTCATCACTTCATTTCTGTCCAGCTGCAAAAAAGACAGGCTATGGAAGAGGTAGAAAGGGCACCTACTTGATTAATCGGAAAAGAGAGAAAAAACTTTCTCTTAATGTTATAGCACAAAGTGTCACAGAATCACAGACTCATTGAGGTTGGAAAGGACCTCTAGAGATCATCTAGCCCAACCCACCTGCTCCAGCAGGGACACCTAGAGCACATGGCACAGGCACTCGCGTCCAGGCAGGTTTTGAAGATTTGCAAATAAGAAGACTCCACAACCTCTCTGGGCAGCCTGTTACCCTTACCGTCAAGAAGTTCTTGCTCATTTGGAGATTAAATTTCCTATGTTTTAATTTATACCCATTACCCCTTGCCCTGTCTCTGGCCACCCCCAAGAAGAGTTTGGCTGTATCTTCCCTACATTCTCCCCTTTGGTATTTGTACATATTGATCAGATACCCCTCTCAATCTTCTCTTCTCCAGACTAAACAGGTCCAGCTCATTTAGTCTTTCCTCATATGATAGATGTTTGAGTCTCTTAATCATCTTTGCTGCTCTATGCTGGACCCTCTGTAGGAGTTCCACATCCCTCTTGTATTGGGGAGCCCAGAACTGCACACAATATTCCAAACCTGAGTAGAAGAGTAGGATCATCTGCCAGTGTTGCTGGCACCACTCCTCCTGACGCAGGCAAAGATCCCTTTGGCTTTCTTGGGTGTAAAGGGCACACTGCTGCCTCATGGTTAACTTGTTGTCAACTAGGACTCCCAAATCTCTCTTTGCAGAGCTGCTTTCCAGCAGATCAACCCCTAATCTGTGCTGGTGTCAGGGGTTATTCTTGTCCTTGTTGAACCTCATGAGATTCCTCTCTACCCAACTCTCCAACTTGTCTAGGTCCATCTGAATGCCAGCACAGTCCTCGGGAGTGTCAGCCACTCCACCCAGTTTTATATCATCTGCAGACTTGCTTAGGGTACACTCTGTCCCCTCATCTAAGTTGTTGATGAACAAGTTACCAGCACTGGGCCCAGTACTAACCCATGGGGAACACTACTAACCATAGGCCTCCAAATAGACCTGGTGCACAACCCTATGAGCTCTGCCATCCAGCCAGTTCTCAATCCACCTCACTGTCCACTCATCTAACGCACACTTCCTGAGCTTCCCTATGAGGATGTTATGGGATACGCTGTCAAAAGCCTTGCTGAAGTCAAGGCAGACAACATCCACTGCTCTCCTCTCATACATCCAGCCTGTCTTCCCATCGTAGAAGGCTATCAGGTTGGACAAACATCACTTCCCCTTGGTGAATCCATGCTGACTACTCTTGATCAGCCTCTTTCATATGCCTGGAGATGGTATCTAGGATGCATGAAACTGAAAGACTTCCTGCTCCCTCACTTCTCATTGAGCTATTAGAGGGACCCAATTTGTAGCTCTTACAAGCTTTATCTATCTCTCCTCTGCTACTCAGTAAAGTGGACACTTTATCTAATGCATTGCATTGTTGAAGAAAACTGAAGATTACTAGAAATATATTCACAGTTATTTTGCACTCATAGTACATCTATCATGCTGTGTGGAACTACATTACAATATTAGAAAGTACTGAGATTACATCTGATTTACTGGAATCTGAGATGCTGAACAGGTTGACATCAGTAGTTGTTCTTAAAATATTCATATTTGGGAACTATGTATATTCTGAAAAGGATGGGGGGCATTTGTAGAAATTCAGCTGCTGTGTTATCTACATATTCATAATCTCTATTATGTGCAGTAGCATATGCTTCACTAAGTATTTTATAATCTAATTAATGTAGTTTAGGAAGTGTCTTCTGATGCTGAAAAGATGAAAATTTTGTGATGAATAGCCATCAAACATCACAGTGAAAACAGACAATAGGCTACACACATGTATAGCAACAACAAAGATAACTGGAAAGATTATGTGATCCTTAGTTAAAAATAGCCCAGCATTTTTTAAAATCTAGCTGCTCTTTGAAGGTGTTCACATTTCCATGTGTATGACAATAGCTTCTTTTATGCAGTATCAATACCTGACAAACTTTCCTCCTTGTTTTGAACACACTGAACAAGGGCTACATAATAATAATTAAACATACATTTTTTTTCAATTGAAAATATCCACGTTGGACCTTTTAAGTAAAACATAATTTTGTTATCATTTGCCAACTGCCATGATTATACAGCTTGCTACAATATACAGGCATACGGAGCAGAACCAAAAGGCTCTCTCCCTAGAGCTTGCTTCTAATTCTGGGCAACAGAAGGATGACACTAACTGCTTCCTTCTTATGTGCATTTTGTTGGCTGCAGAGGAGAGAGAAAACAGTTTTCATGTTTCATCCTTCCATCCATGAAGAAAAAAGACCTAAACCCACCCCCACTGCTATCACTGCATCACTGTCACTTCTGCATGACTTTTTCTGTTGTTCCTTGGAACCTTGATACCACTGCCACCACCCACCTTCCCCATCATGACTGCTGTGGCTGCAGACACCACCATCAACCCCAAAGAGGAATGCCACTGACCCTCTCTAGGCCCCATTGGGTAAACATGAGTACCCTCCATTTAAGACATGGCTCCTGCCATCCCCAGGTTCACCTCTGTAGGTGAGAGAGAGTCATCCTTGCAGCATCTTTCAAGGTTTTTCTTTCTCTTTTCTTTCCCCTTCCATTTGCTGGGTTTTTTGTTTGTTTGTTTGTTTGTTTGTTTGTTTTGCTTAAAATGCATACAAGTGTTAAAAACTCTCTCTGTTATTTTTTCCCCACAAGTTTCTATTTCATTTATTTCAAAATTTCTATTTCAAGTTTCTGTTGCAAACATTTTCCTCGTGCAGACTCTGCCTCTCCTCTGAACTTGTTCAGACTTTTCCAAGCCCCCATTTTCCTCTTCTCCCAGCTGTCAGCAAGGAAGTTTGAGGAGAGAGAATTCCTTCCTCTAATTCTGTCTCCTCCATCATGGAACAAATCCCTCCCCTAATCCAAACTTTTAAGCGACTTTCTTCTTTTAACTGAGCATCTGGAAAGCAATATTCATTAGTAGTTGAAAGGTTTCCTTCCCAAGCAAAATTTTTATTGTCCATAGCTTTTCAATGGTAATTTCTAAGGCATATTATGTTTATTTGTGAAAAAAATAATTACGTCCAGAGAATTCAGAAAAATAATGATGACATTTGATAAATAAATGATGTGATCCTATTCTAAGCAGAAATGTGAATCTATAATCTTGCTATGACAATTCTTTCACTATTTCAAATTCCTAAGGTGAAAAGACAAATTGTGTCATTCTTCTAATCCAGTCTTCACAGTTGCCCAGTGCCTGGCCCATGCTACATAAATTGCCAGGTAATCAATCACATGAGTTACACACATGGAGGTTCCAAGATGTCAGGAATATAGTAAAAATTACTGACAGGATGAGTCTCAAAATGGAAATGATTTGTACTTTCCATTTTCTATGGGCTAATATAATTGAGATGAGACAAGAAAGTCAAGTGAGCAGACAGCAGATATAAATATCTGAAACAGGAGAGCTAGTAAGTCTGATATTTTCTTCCCCTCCTTTACAACAAATTCCTTAAATAGATACGCCATCTTTTTCAGGCATTCACTGAAGAACAAAGTTAATGAGATAGTGCCAAAAGCCTTTGGGTCGATTAGAGCTACCTCTCTAGCTCAGAAAATCCAGATACATATTATTATATTAGAGTGAATTATTGGTTCTCAGACATACTGATAAACCTAAAACAGAACACAGCATTCAGGGTGTTTCCATTTTATGATACCAACCACGCCTTGAATTGTCAAAAGAAAATTGTGTCATTAATTGTGTCATAGAATCATAGAATGCTTAAGGTTGAAAGGGACCTCTAGAGGTCATCTAGTCAAACTCCCCTGCACACTCAGGGTCACCTAGAGCACGTGGCACAGGACTGCGGCCAAGCAGATTTTGAAGATCTGAAAATTGTGCCATTACATTGTGTCTACTACTTATTGTATAAAAAGGCATGCAGATACATTATAAGCGTAGTAGTTTAGGATATAAAATCCTAAATACATCTATCACCTTTTGAAAAAAGCCTCATTTTCTTTCAATATTTTATTTCAGAAGGTTAGATCAATGCAATTTTCCATCCTTTAAGTTAGCAATTACTGTACTTACCCAATTATATAATTTTTCATCTTCAGCCATTTACATCAGTAATTAATCCTCCCAGCATTCTGTGTCAGAAATTTAAGTGTTATCAGCATTTTACCAGTGGAGATAACATTAGGATATTCAGATATATACTTTATACCTTCTCAATCTGCTGCTTTTGTGTAATTTATAGTCCTCTCTTTCTTCCTCATCATTATGGTCACAACATTCAACAATTTGCTGCTCTATATTTCATTCTACCAAAAAAAAAAAGTTTATATTGCCTGCAGCATGATGAAAAATAGCCCGGGAGAAATATGTGTGGTATCTTGCTTGTATTATGTACAATGTAAATATAAAAGAGGTGCACACATAAGATGATAAGTGGGAAACTAAAAATTCTTGTTTCTCAGAAGTCTCAAATTGAAATGCTTTGCCATTATATTCTCAGATTTTACTAACTGTGATTGTATTCCAGAGAATATAAAGATAAGCAAGCTAGTGGTCAATTCACAAAATAAACAGTATGCTGCTGAGTTATGTTGAAAATTGATCTGCTTTTGGTGTGTGATAGTCTACTAAATTCAATATTGGACTTACCAAGAGTGGTTTTCTTTCATGTTAGTTACATCCTATTAACCATTGCAGATTGGTTAAGTGATTCTTAGATGAGCATACACATCTTCTGTAAGGGTTATCAGAAAATCTTTTGCTTTTAAAAAAAAAAAATCTTCTGCTTTTCATGTTTTGAATTTGGTGTTTCCTAGCATGCAAAAATACCTGCAGTGCTATTTGGTCTCATGAACAGATTTTCTTTTGACTTACCTTTTCTGGCAAATACTGTTTTTCTGAAAAGAATGGTGCATTGCATCAAAACAACAAATCATTTCATAGCTGCACTTTTTGAAGATGGAAGGCATGAAGTTAAACCCTTTACCTGAGAAGAGATTCTAAAATAGAATCATAGAATCATTATGGTTGGAAAAGACCTTCAGGATCATCATTCCAACCATAAACCCATCACCGACGGCTAACCATGTTGTTAAATGCCTCATCTACATGTTTCTTGAACACTGCCAGGGACAGTGACTCCACCACTTCCTTGGGTGGCCTGTCCCAGTGCTTCACCATTTAGAAGTTTTTCCTCATATCTAGCCTGAACTTCTCTTGGCACAACAATATGAAGCATTCTGATTGAAATTTGAAGGTTGAATGATCTCTGTGTCACACTCATTGGCATTTAAAATATTTACAGATAATCATTTCAAAATGGGATCTGATTTAGTTTAGGGGTCTATAATATGCCTGTATCATTTGAGGACAAAACCCCTTTGATATTTAAAAATTAGTCCTTAAAATTCTTGGGCACTCTTGAACTTCCTCTTATTCATTTGTCTGCATTAGTAAAACAAATTCAATCAACATCATATCTCCTTATAGTCATCTAACCTTTTAAGCAGGTAACAAAAAGAACATAACTAAAATTCCTAAACACTATTTTTTTGGAGTGTTTAGAACAACAAGTTTTTGTGTTTTTTTTTCTGTATTAACAAATATTTTTCATTCAAATATTTCTTATGGATGATATAATGGTTATTTGATTACCCTGATATTCACTTTTAGACCCAGAGCAGGCCCAGGGCATTGTTTTGCCCCATTGTTTTGGCAATAGCATTAGTACAGATTTTTGTCCTAAATACAATTTATTTTTCCAAACCAATAATTCTTTCCAGTCACTACTTTTCTTTATGCATGGAGTTGGCCCATGTCTCTGCTCCTCCTCCCACTGATCTCAGGTTTTCCAAGAAGGAGAATTCAGTGCTTTTTTTTGTGTTTATTCAATGCTAAATAAGTAAAAGTAGATGGCACTAGACCCCATGAAAAGAACTTGAAATCAATAAATAATCTAGGCTTATTTAAGAACACCTAATTCTGCAGAAATACATGAAAATGAATTTAGAATGATGAGTTGTATCCTAATCATGGAATCATTCTTTCCCTCCAATGCAGTCCATGGGCAGTAACAATCCATGGGAAAAGGCAGATGTCTTGTCCATTAGATATTGCCCAAATCTTTACCCACCTAGGACTATTTCTGTAGATTCTTTCCACATTTGTACCAGCCATGATGCAGCCATGATGATCTGAAGACATGTTTCCAAGAAGCGGAAGTATTATTTTTTAAACCAAAATAAAAAGTAAAATTAGGCAAAACACATTGGTGCACAAGCCTTTCTTTACATTTGAAATAAAGGTAACAACTTTTATTGGACCAACTAGCATAGTTATGTCTAAGAAACAGAGGTAACAATAATAACAGTAACGATTAAATGAAACTCTATTGATAAAATTGAATAAGAACACGGGAGTCTACTGAATCAGGTGTTTCACAAAACATACACACACATAAATATAAATATATATATACATGGGCTAAAATTACACAACATATCTCCACAGTTACTTTCATTTTTCCTGAGTAAGCAGACTGTTTTCATCAAGTTTTTCCCACTCCTTAAAAGTCACACTTATTCAAAAAACAAGCAGATATAATGCCATGCAAAAAAGCTGACTAGTCTCACAGGGAGTGAGAAGTGACCAAAACATTATTGATAGAAGTCTGTGAATCTGCACATAAGCAGATTAATAAAAAAATCATCATGGTTGCAAACAATTTGCATATTTAAGACCTGAAAAATCAATCACATTAGAGGAGATTGAAATAGATTGATTAGTCTCACAAAGTTCATTTGGGGTTACTCATACCTGTGGAGCTGACAAATTGTAGGGGAGATACAAACTGTCTACCTTTGCACGTCTGTGGGGATTGAACTGCAAAAGATTCTGTCTCATTTGTCCTAGCTTAAATTAACATATTCTTTCTATTATTCAGGAAAGGTACTCAGAAGATTTTCAGATTTTTTTTTTATTCAATATGAAAGATACATTATGCTTCATAATGCCCTAGATGAGGATTTGTTCAGATTGTTCTTTCCTAATTCTTAATCAGCTAACGTGGAGAAACCTGGAGGAAATCTGAGCTGTGTTAATTAATTTTAGATGCAGTTACACATCTTATATAAAATCACACATTAAAAATCAGTTACCTAAAAATTCATCCCCATTGTCATCACATTTAAAACAGAGTGTGTAACACCAGGGATTGAACAGGATCAAAATTTATCATACCATCTCTCCAAAGATGCATCCCTTCTTGTAGTTTAAGTAACACTATAGGAATTCCTACCTCCTCTTAGTATCTAGATTAATAGGATACATGATTAGCTTGTGTGTTAGTTAATATTTCTGTCTTCTGGATCTAATTCTTATTTCACCTTGATTTTTTATGTCAGAAATGAATTTGGTGCTGCCCTTGAATATTATCTTAATTATGGATTTGAAATAGTTTAAGCTAACCTCATGAATGTCAGAGTTTTAGGCACAGGAATTTTCATGACAATTAATGAGGGAGAACTTCAGCAGACTGGAGTGCTGCTAAGACACTACTTTAATTTTCTGTACTAACGGCTTAATAGAAATTTTTATTAAAATGTGTAATTACTGAATCATATAAGCAGAGCTAGGGTCCAATGACTACTTTTGTAAATTCTCCTTTTCCCCTCATCTGAAAATCAAATAAGTATAAAATATACCTGACTAAAGTAGTTAAGCTGATAGGATAATTACATTTAAGCAAGCACAAATTGTGGACAGACTACACGTCATAGAAAATATTAATAGACACTGATTGTTCACTTTTTACTGTAATAATTTTTTGAGGATTGCATGCAATTATAATGCTATTTTCAAACCAAACCAAGTCAAACCCCTCCCATTTTTTTTAAATAAAGAGAAATCATAGCCACTGTATGTTGTTGAATGTGTTTGTGTGAACTGCAAAAGCTATGTATCACAGCCATTCACAGGGAAGTGTTTTGGGTTAAATCTGATTTGCATAATTTCCTTAGTGCATTTTACTGAGCAGCTCTATGAATATACATACTTGTTCAAGGATGGCAAGCATCAAAAAGGTAGCATAAGCAGAAAAGACACAGAGGGCAAGACACATTTTGCCAGTGTTTATTAGTGTTGTACACTTACCTACTACCCCAATTTTAACTGCATTCTGAGACAGGATTATGGACAGAAATACATAATATTTGTTTTGTTATGGGACACTCCTGCATTCCAAATTGATGTGTAAGACCATGGTCAGTTAAGCAACCTGAACCATTCAAAAAATTAGAAATCTATCAAAGACATACTTCTATCAAAGACATATCTTTTAATCTGACTGATTTTTCTTTGAGAAGCCTTCCATTATGCTAACACTCACCTCCTACCTTCTGGTATGCTAATTTAATGCAGTCACATTATAGATAGTCTGCTATATTTAAAACAAGAATTGTGTCCAATGTATTTTTTAATTAGTTGATATCTCTGAGTTTTACTGTGTTTAAGATTATAAATTTAAGCTTGGGTGACAGACCACTGGACCAGGTTGCCAATAGAGGTTATGGAGTCTCCTTTTCTGGAGATATTCAAAATGAGATACTGTGCCAGGTGCTCTAGCTGGCCCTACTTGTGCCGGGGGAATGGACTAAGTGATCTCCAAAGGTCCCTTCCAACCTCAACCATTCTGTGATTTTGTGATTCTGTAATTATAAAGTGACATGCACTAGAAATGTTAAACAATGTTTATGGACCCTTCCATCTATGTTTCTTTAACGTGAATAGAAACGAGAACAAGCAAAATCCTTATGCTCATAGTTCAGCATTCAGGTCACCATGGAACATGATTGGTATTAAATGAAATCCCATGGATTCCTCCTTCTTATGGAAGCCTTAACCCCAAATTTTCCATTTCAGAACACCCATTTAGCAAAATCTGCATGAATAGAATTACTACAGTCATGTAGTACTTTAGTACTTTCACACTACAGCTTTTCTTAGCTTTGTTTTAAGCAAAATGTCTCTAGAGTATTTCACATAAGTCTCTGCAAAAACCTAATAAAATCCTTTCTTTTTTCTAAAGGTACTTCTGAATTTTCCATTGTCATGCCCTAAGCAGATTTCAGTCTATGTCTTCAAAAGAAAAACTAGAAGTGTCTGTTCTCAAGATATTTTCCTGCCAAAATGATCAATAAAACATACTGCCAAATATTTTAGCAGTTTTTCTCAGCTTAGTTCATACAGCGCAAATTTGTGTACAGAAAGAGCAACACATTCCATGTCTTTGAACTCAGGATAGGCAAGTCAACATCCTGAAACACTGGGGAATAGAACAGTTAAGCACTGAATGAAAACATGGGAATAGTAAAAATAAATTGTTAATGTTAAAATATGAAAATACCAGTAGATAGATATATTTCTGAATGGGTTTAAAAGATACCAGACACTTTTTTTTTTTTTCTTGTTTTTGAAGAGAAGTCTTATCCCTGCTTCTGTAACTATTGCACTTGAAAAAAATAGGGCTAGGCTTGCTATTTTAGAAATGCCTTTCAGGATGTGCTAGCATTATGAGGGATAACTCATTTTAACAGCAAACATATTTGCCCTGTACTTTCAGGAAACAAGCATCAACACACAAAGAATGTAGGAGCATCTGCAGTAGATTTTAAAATTTAACATCACATCAACTTAGACTGCACCATGATGACCAGCATAAAGAAGAGCTAAGCACAGCTGCTGTCATTACCAAAATAGTTTTCAGCTTCACTCTTGCATTCTTTTGCCTGATATATTTCATGCATTTCTTATCTTGAAAACTGGTATAATTGTTGACAAGACCCCACAATGACAGCTCTATGCTTATTAACTGAAAGAAGGAAGAGAAGCATATATGTTCATTCAAGGAGGGCACAGCATACAACTTCAAACTAGATCATAATGCTGAACCTGCAAACTTTGGAACTGAAAACTATATAGCTGCATTACATTGATCCAGCTAATTAGACTGCATATGGTGCCACACTAATGTATCAGAGGTAAATTCGTATCAGAAACAGAACTATCTTTCCATGGAATACAGCTGGTTCAGCATACTCTACTGTTCTGCCCACCTGACTTTAGAAAAGTGTTGAAGACTATAGTATCACATCTTCTGTATGTAAGAGTAGAAAGTCTAACTGCACAACTGTTCCCTTCTTCTGGCTGTGGTTTTCCCTAGAAGCCACCAACCTATTATGAAAAGACCTCCTTTATGGATGAAGGCAGCCTCTGACTTCATAGCAGATGAGGCCTGAGATATCTAGAATGTGGTGATGTTTTTCTGCACTTTTGAGTAAGGCATTTAAGTCAAGGAGAAAATACAATAGCCCTCTTGCAGCATCTTGAAAGAGTGGGCCAGTGGAACTCATCCTTTCTTACAGGCTAACTTATGAAGATGATTGGTACCACTGTATTTATGCAGTTTGGTCCAGCTGAGAATGTCAATTGTTCTCTGAGAAACCTTTCCAGATGAACTCTTTTAGGACATTTGTTCAGAGTAATATCAGGTTTCTATATCTCCTCAAATTACTATCAGGGAGTTTATGAGGAACAGCGGAAGATAGTTCTCCTTTTGTACAGTGGGATGCTCTATTTCATAATTGTATCTTCACAATTCAGTTTAACAAATTCCTATAGAAGTGCTGTAAGATATATCTCCTCTTCTTGTGGCATATTATAAATTATTTTTCTCTTTAAATTCAGTGGAACGAGCTGAGGAAAGTTTTTCTTCATACAGGTGTGAAGAGCAAGCATTCAGAAAAACTTTCTGAGCAGGACACTCATTCCATAAATATCCTGTTGCAAGGTTTGGACAGAACTGAGAAGATCCCTTCTGCCTCTATGTTCCAATGAAGATCAATTTGTCGTAAATTCATATTCATATTCATATCTGGAGATAGCCATGAAGAGTCACTAGTACACCACATGACTGGGAATTACAAACCATCATTAGTCTTTTACTTGCAGACGAAATGGTCAATTTTTAAGAGTAACTTCTGGCAAAAATATGGACTACAGTTTACACACATTTAAATCATCTGACGTGGATCCTGTTGACAGACAAAATAACTTAGCTTCATTTCAAACAGCAGAATAAAACCTTATTACCTTCTTGAGAAAAACATAGGAAAGTATACTTTTAAAATGCCTTTGTGAGTGTAGCACCAAGGTGCTTCATAATAATTATAAGATACAGAAATACTACCAAATTCAGATATTCCTCCTTTGTTTTAATGTTCAGCATCATTTAAGGAACTTGTTTAGTTTCCAACAACTACAGCGTGCTGATTTCATTTATGGTACTAAACTGAATTCTAACTATTCTAAGATGAGTCTTTTAAAGTTTTACCAAAAGTCCCTTAGGGTGTTCTGTTTGAAGACTACAGTCAGCCAAGAACACATAACTTCAAGTAGACAAGGGTAATCAAAAGCCATATCACTAAGAATTAAAAATTTCAGCTTGCAGAATTTTTCTATTCTAATTTAGAAAGTTGCTTTATAGATCAAATTGTCTTTACATCTGGAAGAAACAGAACTTATTCTCGTTTAGATGAAAAATAAAAATTTCAGCTTGCAGAATTTTTCTATTCTAATTTAGAAAGTTGCTTTATAGATCAAATTGTCTTTACATCTGGAAGAAACAGAACTTATTCTCGTTTAGATGAAAAATAAAACAAAAAAGGTTTTTTGTCTTTCAACTAAAAAAAAAAAAATCTTTCTGCACCTTTCTATATGAGAGTTAAAAGTCAGAAGGAACAGATCTTCCCCATGAAGGTCTTCACAAGAATCTCTACAGGAGAGAGAAGAATTTACTGGAGGAGTAATGACTCAGTAGGTGAAACAGTCTAGATCCCAGCCTCCCCGTGGCTTTCCTAAAATGTCGCTTCAGCCAGGAGGTGATCTTGCAGTAGCAGTGGTTTCATACTCTGCTGGTTCTACTGAGTAGTTCCAATTATGGAGGAGGATTATCCCCTGCATGGGAGCTGGCAATGACTCCAGTGTCAGAGTTGTCAGGCTGGTCACACAAAAAAATAAATTGTGAAGATGAAAAGTACAAACTTGATCACACCCCAGGCCAAGAAAAAGTAAATGGTTATTTAGTGTAACTGCAGCAGAAGTAGTTCTGATGCTGAAAGGTTGGCATGGAAAATAGTTCCTTTAAATGTGTGTCTGGATATGCTCCTTCTTTACATGATGAGGCTGTAGTTTGTGCTTAGAAGTACCACTAGTACAACCAAAGAAGGAAGATTCCTTGTCCATTGCATCCAACGTTGTTTGTATGTCTGGATCTAACCACCGTAAAACATATAGCAGTCATTCCATCTGATTTGAGAGGCTTGTCCATTCTTTGATATTTATGTTATCTGTAATAAGAAATCATTCACAGGGCAACTCAACCCTCTTACAACTGAAATCACTTATAATTTGAACCATCATCTGAAGACGTCTATCTTTACTATCGAAAGACTTACAGCAACTGTGTGTCTAAGTAAGTTAGATACCTGAATGACTAAAACTGGTAGGCTGAATACAGGCCTTGCTGGATTCCTGTTGCAAAGCTAATTATTGATCTACTTCATGATTATCTTGGCCATGTAGAAATCATATGAAAATACAGCAAATGTATGCGCTACAGACAAAATACAATTTATTAAGCCTACAAGCTCTCTTTCTAATTTTTCTGTTTTTATTTAGATATACTGGAAATAAAACCGACTGGAAATATCCTGTGCCTTTCAGGTCATCCTATGTTACATTATTTTTGCACGTAGCCTCAATGCCTCAAAGAAAAAATCATGGGAGTTCATGTCCTTATAAAGGAAAATTTAATCCTTGCCATATAAAATGATATTTTACATATAATGCTGCCAATGATATTACAGATTCACTTTTTTATAATGCCTATTTCAGAAAATTTATTGGTTTATTAAAAACAATATTTGTAGCTTTTTCACTACGTTCAATATACATTACTTCCATTATTTATCAAGGATTTTTTTTTCCGTAACATCTGCCAGAAATCTTTTACTCATCTTCTACTGCTGAGTTTACATATAGCATTTGCATTTTGGATAAATTAGTACGATGCAGTTTCTCTGTAAGAGCGCTCCTTTGTTTCTCTCTTGTATTTTCTGGACATAACTACTTTCAACATTTGGTGCAACATATAACTAGTGAATCTTACAGAACATAAAAGAAGACTGTTCAGAAAAAAGACACATTGTGCCAGATGTCTTAACTATGATGTCATGTATGTTGCTCGGCTAACCTTTGGTGCAAGATCTGAGAAAAAATTTTAACACTTTCCATAGGCTCCACTAGATATGTTATATTGCAAGATCTTCTTTCAGCCCAGTCCAAGATAGATTTATTAGGTCTATCAAGTTGAATCTACCATCTCATTTCCAGAAATGTATCTTTCTAATCCTTTGGGATCCAACACCTGACCTACAGACCAAACATAGCCTAAAATAACTTCCATCCATAATTCTGCTATCCTATTCTCCTGATCTGGGATGGGATTCAGTTGCTTAGCCATGAACTGATTTCATCTGAGATGCTCTAAAATACCTGAGAAATCTAGATCAATCTGTAAGATTGGAGAGGATTTGCAGAGGATTCAGGCTTTTTGGAAAAACAGTTGGAAGTCAAGCACCTAAAATGAGACTGGACACTTATGTTTAAGCAATTGAATCCTTTTACTAATGTCTGTGGATAAGCCTAGGGATAAACTGAAATATTTGGTGCCCTAACATCAGAGAGAATCCAATCATACAATAACTTCAGTATTCAAATATCAGCAAATAAGTTACAGGCCTTCTTTTTTATATATAAAAGCTAGAGTTTATTCCCTCAGGACTCTCTTTGCTGAAATTCTCTTCCTGTGGTAGAAAGAGAGTTCTCCAGGTGATCAGTAAGAATTTCTTTCTGTTATGCACAGAATTAGGAAAACCTCTTGTCATCTCAGAGGACATAATAACAATAACAATAACAATAACTCAAAACAATATGACTGATTAAATCAACTAGTGAAATTCTTCTTCTCTGGCCAGTTCCAAAATTGCCAAAGATCGGGCAGTCTAGTTGCATAAATTGGATTTTCAAGGTCTATAGCTGTTAAACAGAGTTTCAGTTCCTAGGACAGCCAGAGCTCACATTTTTGAGACAATTTAAAGCAAATCTTATACGGAAAGGATCTGGTCCTAGCCTTTACAGTTAGGTTCCAAGTGCTCCTTTGTATTTTAATTATGACCCCAAACCTCTCTGGAGATTCTGTCAACAAAAGATGAGATGCCACAGGCTTGGCAAAAAAAAAAAAAAAAGAGAGAGAGGGAGGGAGAAAAAAATCATCCATGTGACCCATGTGGGTATGTGGATGTATTCATTTGACTTTGTCAGATTCACTGCTGGTCTAACTGGCTGAAACTCTGCTCTGTGCTTACCTTATCTAAATGGATACACCAATGACTTTCAGGGGAGGGAGCAAGAAGAGAATCACAGAATCACAAGGTTGATCAAGGGACCTCAGGATTGGAAGGGACCTCTAGAGATCATGTAGTCTAACCTCGCTGCACTGAGATAGCATCCTATCTCAGTGCCTGACCTCCCATATGTTGAAGAATTTCTTTCTTTATGTCCGGTAGGAACTTCCTTCTCTGCAAAGTGAGACCATTACATCTTCTTTTGCTCCACACAGAACCACAGAATGGTTGAGGTTGGAAGGGACCTGTAGAGATCATCTAGTCCAACTCCCCTACACAAGCAGGGGCACCTAGAGCACGTGGCACAGGGTGGCATCCAGGTGGGTTTGGAAGATCTCCAGAGAAGGAGATTCCACAACCTCTCTGGGCAGCCTGTTCCAGGGCTCTGTCATCCTCACAGGAAAGAAGTTCTTCCTCACATGGAGATGGAACTTCCTGAGCTTCAGTTTGTGCCTGTTACCCCTTGTCCTGTCACTGAACACCGCCAAGAAGAATTTGGCCCCATCTTCTTTACATTCTCCCCTCTGGTATTTATACATATTGACCATATCCCCTCTCAATTTTCTCTAGGCTAAACAGGCCCATCTCACTTAGTCTTTCCTCATACAATAGATACTCCAGCCTCTTAATCATCTTCATCACTCTACGCTGGACCCTCTCTAGGAGTTCTATATCCCTCTTGTACTGAGGAGCCCAGAATACTCCAGGTGTGGCCTCACCACACAGAGGTGAACATCTTTTTGCCTTTATACAAGGCTCACACTTAACACCACCTTGAGGAGAATTGGTAATGTTTACTCATTAAAAAGTTTCGTTCAAATCGTTGAGTTGAAGTTCTCTCTGAAAATTTCCTCATCTCTCCAGTGACACTTGGCCTCAGCACTTGCAGAATGATCTTATAACCTAGATTGATTCCTTCGTATGGACCTGGGCTTGAATGATGTTCAGGTGAAGAGCAAGCTTCTGTACTTAGACAGAATCACTAAAGAGTTTTCAGAGCAGACTGGGGAAAAAAAAAAAAAAAGTCCTAGCTTTATTGCATGGTGACTATAAGACCCAAAACCGAATTATATAGGAGGAAAGAACAATTATAGATAAGTAAAGGAAATCAATATATACTTTTTGTTTGCTTCTCACAGGATGACAGAGTCCACTGTGGGAGAATGGAATTTGCAGCTGCTCTCATAGTTTATAGATGACTTATTCGATGTGGAAGAGGGCTATTCTGATGCCAAGTTGAAAGATTTAAAAGTTCTTCCTTAACTAAGATTCCTCCAAAAGTGGACAAGGAGAAGCTGTACTCCATGAGGAACAGAAGTTTTGTCAAAACAATCATCTTTCATCCTTTAAAATGCTTGAAAGCATTTCTTCATTCTTCCCTTTTTAGCAAGCAGTAGCTGACCAGAACCGGCAAAAAAAGATTGCCAGTCACAGACACTATGAAGCTGTTGCTGTGATTGCATGGGAGCAAGCACTAGAAAAACAAAACAAAACAAAAAAGCCCCTAATGACTTCTTATAAATAGCTCAGCTCAGTAGGGCCCAAGAAATGCATGGCACAAAATTCCAATCAGAATTATGTAAACAAGCACTTCAGGCTATTCTGACTGCACATAAATTTGCACAAGATTTTGTAACTTTAAACACCACCATGTGAATAGTTATTCAGTTCTAAAGTGAACAAAACATCACAAATTTGCACAAACATATTTTGCTTTCAAATGTCGGTATTTCAGGTATTTGGTTATACTAATATTGGATGTGGTCAGTTAAACGACAAGATATTGGCAACGGTTTACGGATGTGTTAGTACTTTTTTTTTTTTTCTGATGAGCAAAAAATTCTGTTTCTGTATTTTTAAAACCTCTGAAGACCTAAATCCAAGGTGTTGATATACATATATCATATAAGGGTACGGCTAGCAAATTAAGTAATTCATCGTAGTCTATAATTTCTACATTAATTATTGGTCCTAAATACTCTTATTTGAATCCTCTCAGTGGTCTTAATTAAAGAGGAGGATACCGTTAAACAACAAATAATACAAACATTCACAGATAACTTTCATGAGTAACTCCTAAACTTTGTGGCACTACTGGTCATACTTAATTATGCAAGAGTGTTTGCAGTTGCTAATTCATATAATTAGACTTGAGAGAAAAGTCATCATAGTTAGCCTGGCACTAGAAAATATTTCATGTCTCCACTTAAACAAACCTCCCTAGCAGTGTTTGAAGGGGAGAGTTTTGCCTGCTTGGCGGAAGAAGGGGAAGAAGAGGTGAGCGAGCTGAGGTCCTTTTTGCAAAGCATGGTGTGCTGTGAAAAGCAATGTTGCTCTGGTCCATTAGTTTATAACCATAGCAACCACTGTAGAAATGTCAGAGGTGAAACAGAATGTTAGGAGACTCCTTTCTCCAGAGCAGATGTGGAAAATGAGCAAAACGGAGACAGGAAGGCTCTAGAGACTTTTCCTGTCCCAGAAGGCTCCCAATGTATGTTTCAAGAGTTATCATTTTCCAGCCTCCTCTGCTGAGTCTTTGAAAAGTTATTTAATTTTTTTACAGCCATATTTCAAAGTAATATAATTAAAGTATCTGAGTGGAGGACAGAAGGTTAGAAGGGTAGAAGATCCTTCATTAAAGCATTTAATTACGTACAGAATTTATGCATACGGAATGTTTTCTTCCTTTTTTAAATATAGTCAATTAAACAGTAAGACCCAATTTTGTTTTCAGACATGAGATGCAAACAATATTAACTTTTTTTATTATTATTCTATATAGAGCAGGCATCCTTCAGAATTAAAATAAGTACTGTAGTTTCCTGTCTTCCACTTGTGTGCATGAAATTCTTCAAACATTTTGGCAAATCTATTTTTTATGGGGAATTGATTTTAATAAGTTAAAGAAAACAGGTTTTGTGAGTAGTTATTCCTCAGTCAATTTTTTAACAAGCCTTGAAGGTTTTTTTTTTTTTTTTTTTTTGAGGTCTTGCAGCTCAAAACTTCCAAAGGGAATGGGAAAAATAAGTTTCACTTGTTAAAACTCTGTTGCAGTTTCTTCAGAAACAGTAAAGGCCAGCTCCCCAGGTAGCTCAGTACTACACTATCCAATTCATTGCCCATCCTGCCAAAGCACTTGGAAGACATCTCTTTTCATACAGATTGGTGTTTTGGGATTTGGTGGTTTTGGTGATTGGCTCATTTGGGTTTTCATCATACAAACACAAAGATAAAAGCTGTCATGTAGACCAGTTTATAAAGAAGTATTTGAACTCTATAGTTCAGGTTACGCAACTATTTAAAATGCCACAGAATCTATTTATGCTTAAGGATACACTATAGAACGAAGCAAAAGCTGGACATTTACAAAATAATATACCCCACTTCATACACTTGCCGATATTGGGGCTATTTACAAACTGAAAGTTCAAACAAAGCCTATCAAGAAATCTGATATCCTTTGGGGAGAAATTTGCCTTTCCTCTGTGCAAGCTTGAATGTCATAGCTAAGTCAATAGAAATTCATCACTGTTGAAACTTCAATACTTCCAGTCATCTTTTGACAAATTTCATTCTGAGATTTCAGATGAGTCTAATTCCAGTCCAAAAAAAAAAGTGGTGTTTGGGTTTTGTCTACATATCACAGTGAACAAGAAAAATTTCTGCCAAGGGCAGAAATTGGTTTAGCTTCCTAGGCTTAGCTTACACAGATATACTGCTGTCAGGACACAAGCAAGCACTAGACTCTGCAATATAGATTTATCCCTAAAGACTGATGGAAACAGAAGGAAACACTTGTAGAAAAATGGAAAATGACATCATAGTGAATTTTTCAGCTTTAAAGAGGAGATAAGAATTCTTATGATTGCATCTCTCCTAGAAAGTGGCAAGAGAGATAATGGGGATTTTGTTGCATTTGCTGTATATGTTTCAGGGTGCTTTCTTTACATTAACACTTGTATTTTCCTTTGTCATTTCTTTAAAAAATTACAAAAAGGAATGAACATTTTTCTGAATATATTTCAGATACTTATAGTATTCAGATGTTTATAATATCTGAAAAATCAACTCTGTGTGAGATAGATGACTCCTACATTTCCCATTTAAAATCATAAAGAAGTGCATCTGAGGTCTATTACAGAGCACAGTCTAATTATGAGTATTTAGAGAGATCTGATTACACTGGCATTACTGACAGTAAAAAAAAATTAATTTGAATACCCCAAAATGCTATTACCACTACTACTAGTACTACTACTATTACTACTACTACCAAAAGGTTGATAGGACCATAAACATTTCTGCTAAGTGTCAGCCGTATTTCTTTATTTTGAATCTGAACCTGGCCAGATATTTGTAAGATCTGTTGTTCCACTGCAAGGTAATCACATAGCTCCACTTTCCTCAGGATGTTTGCATTTTCTCAATGGCAGTTAGAATCTGAATCTGTCTAAAGGAAGAAAATAAAGTAATTGCTATGTCCAAGTCATAGCTCTGAATGGGACAGCTAAGATATCAGGAGAGTCTATGTGCCAGCACTATATCCTAACTTACAAAGGACTGTTCTTTAAACTCATAGTGCACATTAGAAATGTACCCGGATCCTGCACAAGGACTAGGAATAACTGAAGTCCCTAGGATATAATGGGATATAATAGTTGCACCAATGAGAACCAATACAGTTGCTGGAGGACCAATACAGTTGCAACATATCCGTAAACTGAAGGAGCATTGTAGGAGCGTGAACTAATGCTCTGCCATGGCATTAGTCCTGATTTTATTACTTTAATCAATTGGGAGTGGTTAATTGCCATACACTGGGGTTCCATAGTAGTGCTTAGTGGCAACAGTGTCAATAGTCTTATCCTTAATAGTGTTAATTGGCTTGTTTACATTCTGCTTTTTATCCCCACA
>NW_010582321.1:299191-331091 GCF_000705375.1 Tinamus guttatus | reverse complement strand
TCCTAATTTACTCTCAAGATTTCACATGCAATACTGACAATGTCTTTATCAATACCTAGGTTTCTCCTAGGAGCCCTAGAGAAGCAGAGCCATACCATCTGTTCCACTTGTCTAACCATAGTAGTTCCAGGGGAATATACAGATGCTTGTTTATCAAATTTTATGAGTACCTGTAAAACGAAAAGTTTTGTCTGGCTGGATTCCTTGTCTTCAGCTCCAAAGTTTTCCCCTACTAGCACTGAATAGCATAAATAGCTGATCTCAGAGATTAACACCTCCAGACACTGATAGTTTAGGAAGTTATTAAAGAAAGTAGGATTACACAGCTTTCAACCTCCTAGTGTGCACGTTCAAGTCAAGAACAGCACTACCGGTCCCCACTACATATTTATTTTTCGTCTGGAAAATGTACTCAGCAGTAGCTCCCCATCCTGAAAGAAATGTTTATAATTTTCTGTTTTTGACAGGCAATAATTTCTCATTTTGTCTCATCATATCCACAGATGACATGATGATAATGAATCACATTATTTGCACTGCAATGACTTGACTAAGTAATGGAAACACAACTACCCTGAAGAAAGCTAAAAGCAGAGAGCTTCAGATGCTGTTAGGAAAAGAAACAGGCAATTTATTGGCATTTGGCAACTGAAGTCAGTTGAAAGGGAAATATGAAAGGAAAATTCCCCAAACCAAGGGCTAAATCCATTACTTAAATAAACACAGTAACTAAAAATTTAAATTTATGAAAAAGGAGGAGAAAATAGAGAAAGCAAAAACATAAAGCTGAACTAAATTCCTATGGAAATATTGAGAGCACTGGGAACCCACACCGACTTCAGCAAATCCAGTGAAAAAAAATCAGACTAATTCATCTTTATGTGAGAGAGGCTAAGTTGTTAGCATTTGTTCTCCTTTTTTATTTTATTTTATTTTTTTTGTTTAATGAGAAAATGTACTGGAATAAAAGCATAGCATCAGAAGATTGAATTATTCAAGTAATAGTAGTAGTAGTGAACTTCTGAGCTGTCAGGCATAAACATAAGCCAAATAAGAAAGATTGGACATTCCCCTTTCTCAGAGCATGTCATTTTCCTCAAAGCCCAAATCCCAGCAGAGGATAGTACCATTCACTTGGAGCACAGTGAGGAGAAGCCTAGACCTTCATGAGTCTACAGCACTTCATTTACCAAAAGATAGCTCACATCTTCAAGCTACTAGGAACATGAATGCCAGCAGTGCTATTGCGCATGGGCTGAAGAAGAGAAAGGAGGGAGTTTAAACACCATGCAATCATGTAGCTACAGAATAAGGTAGGAAGCTCAGAGAGGTTCTAATCCAACCTGCTGCTGAAGGTAGGGTCAGTTACGAGATCAGTTGTTCAGGGCTCTACCGATCCGGTCTTCCAAACCTCAGAAGATGGACACTGTGCAATCTCACTGGTAAACTCATTCCAGTGCTTGGCAAGCTTTTATTCATACCCAGTTTGAACTCCTCTTCTTTCCATTTATCTGTTGTATCTTCTCCCATCATGCACTACTGTGAAGAGCCTGGCTGGGTCTCCCTCATACCATCCTTATAAGCACTAGTAGGCTGCAGCTAGGTCCCCCCAAAACTATCTTCAGGCTCAACAAGTCAGGCTCTCTACACAGGGCAGGTGGTTCTGCCCCATCCATCCTGATGGCTTCCACTGAAATCACTCCAGTTTATCTACATCCATAACCTCTCTGTCTCAGGATTGCCTAGAACTGTATATGATATTCCAGATGTGGCCTAACAAGTGCCAAGTAAAATAGGATAAATCCTTCCTTTGATCTTGGCTGTGCTTCTCCTAATGTGACACAGGATTCTGTTGTCCTCCTCTGCTGCCAGGGCATGCTGCTGGCCTATGTTGAGCTTGCTGCCTACTGAACCCCACATATCCTTTTCAGCTGAGCTGATCCCTAGCCAGTCAGTCAGTCAGTCCCCAGCTTATGTCACTGCCAGCTGGTCTTCCTTCACAGAAGCCGGACATGGCATATGTCAAAATGTCTCTGTTGACACATTCCTCCCGCTTTTCTTGGGGATATTCAGCAACTCTTTTGAATTGCTGGCCTGTGCTAGACCATATCAACTTTGTCCCCCTACTTTATATTATCTTCAGACCTGATGAGAGTTCACTCCATCACCTTCTCCAGATGTGCTGGACAGGACAGAACCCTGCAGTATTTTAGTTGTTACAGGCCTCCAGGTGCAGTACAAGCTATTAACCACTACTCATTGAGATTTTTTTTTTTTGTTGCTCAGCTATTTGTTCACCCAAATACATAACAATCTGACTTGGATAAAAGATCACTGTGGAGAAAGAGTTAACAAGAAGCTGAATCCAGTGCGCTTTAGGAGTCAGGGGAACTTTATTGGCACCCATGTAAACCAAACAACGCTCACATAAACATGAACACAAACAGCCTCATTCTGTTCCCCTTCTCCCGCTCCTCTTCATAGCTGAAACAAAGACAGCTGATGATCATCACAGTTCTCATCACAGCTTAGATGACAACAGGCCTGAGTTTGTGTTCAGTGTCACTGAATCACCCAGCTCACCCAGCAATGGACCCACATTTTTATTGTTCCTTTGCAAGCAGACATTTGAGTTGAGTTGATTTTCCTGATTCCAACCCTACATGTCTCAGTAAAAGTTCTAAATATCTCAGGCTGTTACCTGTACTTATCCCTCTTGTATATTGCAGATGTAAGTGCAGCACTTTCATAGTTTCCGGCATTCAGAGAAAGACAGAGAGGGAAACAGAGAAAGAGAGACAGACAGACAGAAAGAGAAGGAAGGAAGGAAGGAAGGGAGGGAGGGAGGGAGGGAGGGAGGGAGGGAGGGAGGGAGGGAGGGAGGGAGGGAGGGAGGGAGGGAGGGAGGGAGGGAGGGAGGGAGGGAGGGAGGGAGGGAGGGAGGGAGGGAGGGAGGGAGGGAGGGAGGGAGGGAGGGAGGGAGGGAGGGAGGGAGGGAGGGAGGGAGGGAGGGAGGGAGGGAGGGAAAGAAAAGCTTGATCAATTGATCAGTTGTGAAGATGAGAAGGCAGAGAGATTGGAAGGGAACTTCAGGGATTGTTGCAGCATCCCCTAAGTAAGTAGTCTGTATTTGTTGACATTGTGTAATTGTGTACTGTAAAGTTCATTTTTAAAGGCAATTAAGAGAAGTTAATAAGTGTTGTGTATGCTTATACCATTATTAATATGAATATTATAATGATTTAGGGTAATATAACATTTCTGTTTGGAAAAGAGAAAATTATGATTTAAAATTAGAAATATTTGGATTTTTTATAATTGTTTTATTAGTCACTTGCAAAATAATAATGTAGTTTTCCTAGTTATGCTCTCATACACATGATATAAATTTTCCATTAATGTTAATGACAGATCTTGTTAGCTTATCAGAATTAGATTAAAGCATTAATCAAATATGAGTTAAAAAACGCTCAGTGAATGAATGAATAGAGTAGGTAAAGTAAAAGGTCATATCTACTATGTTGATTTCTTGGAGAGGTTCCCGGACAATATTTATTAACATCTCAAAGTCCTGTTACACATGTGGGTGAAAAAGAATTATGAATATGGATAATGGGATGAAGTTAGTCTGCTTCTATTTCTATGTCCTGTAACTGAATATGCAGCATTCATTTCAACAGTAAAGAACTTAAAACTTCTGTCTCAATTTCTGATGCAATAAACTTGTAAACTCCTGGAACAATTTCAGTTTGTTCTTCTGGACAAACTTAACAAAGTATCTAGTGTTTAATTGTTCCTTTGTAACCAGAATGTCAAGAACATGGACCCAGAATTGATAATATTACATAGGCTTAATGATGTAAGTGAATAAAATTGGAGGTCATTTTCCACTTTTTTTTTATATCAATCTGTTTAGCCCTATTAAGTTCAATGCAGCAGAAGCTCTTAGTAAGTCTGTAAAGCTTCCACTTCCCATTGATTTACCAAAGTGCCTCCCTCTTAAAAAAGTCACCTGTCACACATTTTATATGCATATATATTAAAGGAATCTCAAGATGACTAGAGTAGAGTGGAAGTGCTTACGTAGAAAGAGATATTTCCCATTCTAAATTTGCTATGCTGATTTGTGGATCACAAGTCTATATGAAAGATAAAGCAGACAGAAAAATAATGGTTTATGAAATGTTACTCAAACCCTGCTATGTGAAATATAGTCTGACAGATGTTGAAACTGGAATTCACAAGTCCTTTATGTGTCTTTCTATCTATCTATCCACCTATCTGCAGTACTTACTGAAGTGCAAAATTTCCAAAGCAAGTATATTCACCAAAAGTTCCACAGGAACTTAAGAAAAAATTTCTTAATGGTGAGGGTGACAGAGCACTGGAACAGGCTGCCCAGAGAGGTTGTGGAATCTCCTTCTCTGGAGATCTTCAAAACCCGCTTGGACGCAGTCCTGTGCCACGTGCTCTAGGTGACCCTGCGTGTGCAGGGGGATTGGACTAGATGATCTCTAGAGGTCCCTTCCAAGCTTAACGATTCTATGATTCTATGATTCGATATTCAAAGAAACTTTTTTTTTTTTTTTCAATCTTACCCAAGTATTTAGACTGACAAAAGCAGCGGCTATATCAGACAAAGGAGAACACAGACTGACTCCCAGCTTTGGAGATAATATCCCCCATTTCTGCTTCTGGAAAGAACTAAGGTAAAAGGGGGAGTTTGACAGTGACAGAGTGATCAAAGGTTTAAAGTTTAAGAACATTTACAAGGTTTAAGGTTTAAGAACATTTACAAAAAGCAATTCCTTACAGCAGTCCCCCAATCCAGTTATGCATGTCCCTAGTCATAGTAGATAAGGTAAATAGGCAGACACAAATTATGACTTCTAACAGAGAGCCTAATCTAAACTAGGGCAGCCTTAAAAAGCCTTAATGGCAGCAGATCAGCCCCTGATATTGCTGGAGTTGTACACCACTGGCATCTGTATTTATAAATACAAATGACTTATTGTGAAATGTTTCAGTTTGAAAGCCGTAGTGGTAGTGGAGGGGAGGGGAAGGAGATACCAAATCGGTATCGGATTCATGAACAGTCTGTAGACCGTAGGTCCGATCGCCTCCCCACAAACAAGTAGTCAAGTTCACAAACAGCATGATTTATTCAAATGCAACATTTACAAAGCAGGTTTTGGATCTCAGTACAGGAAATTCTCTACGAGAGCATGGGGTTTTTAGCTAGCTCTGATGTACAAATGTGCAATCATCACTCACCCCAGAAGATGGGAGAGGGCTCTCAGTCTTGAGTCTCCTCAGGCAGCGTCCTGACGCAAGGGGAGGAAAGGGGGATCAGCACATCAACTGATCCAGAATTTACGATGGAATCTTCCCTCTCTCTTCTTAGTCTCCTCAGACAGCATTCCAGTCTGAGGGGAGGAAAGGGGGATCAGCCCGTCGACTGACCCAAGAATTACGATGGATTCTTCCCTTCTCCTTTTCATCCTTAGTTCACCTTTTATACTTTTCTTTACATTCAGGTGGAGCTTGAGTGACTAGAGTCATACTTAATATTGTTATTGATTGGTGAAAAAGTTTTTCGCTTTCATTTAAAGGTACAGTCAACCGAAAATCTAGAGCGCATGCTCAGTGAGGGGTGGTCGTACCTCGGAGGTGGGTAACTTTTGGGATAGAGGTGTGTTTTGACATTATAATGAGCAAAGTTCAAGCAAAATTCATCCGAAAGCAGTGATTTGCCACCTTGACTGGCTCAGCACCGGACATGTTATCGTATATCTCCCATTAGGCAGTCACTGTACTGTGTATCAGTAGCCCAGCACAGGGAGTGCAACAGAGTTTGGCCGCGGTGCCTTCACCCTGCTCCATCCTCCATTACTCCCCTTTGCAGCTGTGAGGAGGGCAGGTTGTGCTGCCCAGGGAACCGTGGAGGAGCAGAGTCCGTGCGCACCAACCATCCTGGAAGTGGCAGCTGTGTAGCACCCCAGGCAGGCCTCTGTAATGCCAAAACTTCTGTTAGGCCCTAGATATCCTCCCAGTTCCTGCTTTCAAATCATTTTTCCACACTTATCTATAATATCATCACTTATATGTCTCAGAAAAGAAAATGCCCATGCATGCATATTTTAATAATTATATTTATGTCCTGTGAAAAATACCTATATTACTATAAATTTCCACTGCCTCTATTGTTTCTGGTCACTTCTGCTTTGAGTGGAAGTAATGGCCTCTTGTCTTCACAGACTTGAGTATACCTCTGCCACTCACAGCGCTGTGGGAAATGAAAACTGCTTGTTTAATTTAAAACCTCTGTTTTTCACCATCCTTATCTCACATTGCATAGGTTTATGTCTGCTTATTCTCTTTAAGTGATGTGATGAAAACAGATTTAAAATGACACCAGCTCAAATTTTAAATATATATTTTTTTTCTTTCTAGTGGAAATACAAGAGAAAAGAGCTAGAAAGAAATATGAGGAAGTGTAAGCAATTTGAAACCATTAATTACAAAGGCCTTATTATTATCACCAAACCAACCTTACAAAAACTCTGTAACCTAGATTAACCAAACTGGGAAATCCTTTCAAGCAGACAGCGATCCACATAAGAGCATAGTCTATTCTATATTATTTAATATGCTAACTCTTAACACAAAAATAGTGTTGATTGCAAACAATTTGTGGACTAGGTTAAGGCAGAAGATTGGATGTGTCAAAATCTGTGGTGGAAGTGCCTTTCTAGATAAACAAGTGACCTTCCACATGACCACTAGCTTTGTCTAATTTCTTGTGAAGTAATATGGATAAACACTATTTTTGTGAGCTGTGAAAACTAAGTTAGCTGGTGACATGAATGTGTTCACATCCTACTGAGGAGACCATGTATTGCAAATATTGCAAGAGGATGTGTCTAGGTAGCAGAACAGACTTTACATTCTGCAGCAGCCGTGCCGTGGATCCAATGGACTCTTCTGCAATAAGGAGTGGGTTGCATAGTTATTAACCAAGGTACAGCAGAGAAGACAGGCAAAGCTGGACCTCAGATGCACTGGGAAAACAGGGTCAGATGAAGAACAATGGAGGTTTTTTATTCAAGGAACCACTGAAAACAGCTTGTTTAGAATGCAGGACTGAAAAACGAGCCACCTTGAAAGGCCTAGTTGATTTATTTTTAAATATTTACTTTAAACTTTCATGAAAAAAGATTTCAGATTTCAGGATTTAGAGGTGTACCATGCTCTAAAGCATCCCCTTTTTTCTAATAACATCTGACTTTAAAGACTGTAAGCCTTCAGTGTTGCATTCTAGCACAGCACTGCACCATCAATCACTTTGTCATGCAGGAAGGTTAGAGTAGAAAAACACATATAAATACATAGATCCACCACTCACCTACCCAAACTCACATATTGCTCTTTAAAACTCTAATTTACTTAGGCCAGTGATATACTGACAAAGCACACTTAACACCTAACAGCTGAGTTGCAACAGCAAAGTGCAGTGAATAACAAATAAAAAAAACAGCACACTCATCTCTAGCAGTGATGACAGAAGATCTCCTGGCATTAAACAACAACTTTGATCAGTCTTATTGTCCTTAACCAGGAGATGTAACGCTGAAGGAATTGCTCACTCTTCTTTCTTCCTTTGTTTCCATTTTTGTAGGATCTGTAGGCACTTTTTATGCTTTCTTGTTATCCTTTTCATACATATTTTTTTCTGTGTACATATTTTGGATGAAGCCTTCCTTCTCAGGGCAGATACAAACCATCTCATCTCTGCTGGTTTCTGGGCTAAATAATGGCCAACAGTCCTTTTTAATTACTAATGTAGATGTAGTTGTGACTGACCAATAACCTCTCAGTGGGAGAAGGTTCAGAGGTTGGGGTGACTTACCCATCAAATCCCCATGAATTTCAGGAATAGTGTACAATGTGGCACAGAAAACTGGCTTTATCTCAACCCAAAGGGGGCTGGAGGGTTACATATGTATTATATAAACAGCAACAGCCAATAATTGGACTAGGTATAAATGCATCTCTCTGAGACAGCCAAACCAATATGCAGGAGGTATAAAAAACTGAACAACTACCAATAGAATTTGGAAGAGAGCAAGGGGCTTGAGATAGCTTCAGCCATTTCTCAGTGGATGGGAATGCCCAGCATTGTGATCGTGAGCATATTATAGAGACCAATAATGGGAATAACACTGGTATTGTGCTTGAACTCTATATTGCAATTGCTATATTTTGCTAAGTGAAAAACACTTGTATCCCTCTGCTATATCAAAAATTCCTTTTAACAATAAATATATGTTCAAAGTAAAACATTTTATTGTCTAAAAGAACTTGGTTGGACTCTGACAATAGCTGATGACACACATCTGTATTCAAATAGTTATTCCTCAGGTAATGTCTTTGCTACAGTTCTGGTCTCCTGTATTACCTTATGTTTACTCAAAAAATCAGTTTAGTATTATTCCTTCTTCTGTTTAAAACTTGCTTTTTATCTTGAAATCCTGATGTTGTTCTAGTTCTCTAGTTCTTTTTTTCTTCTTTTTAATTTATTTTGACTTTCTGGTATATTTTGGCATTTAGTTCATTTAGTCACCTTAACCCTTCATATAGTTTCATCTGGTTTGGTATGTTCTGATGTTCTGACTTTAGGTTTAGTTTGTTTTGGTCAGTTGAATAGCTTCTTGTGTCTATTCCAAGATGTCTAGACTAATTCTTTTAAGCAGGATTATCATCATTTCCCTCCTTCCTTCTTCCTCCCTCCCTCCCTCCCTCCCTTATTTCCTTCCTTCTTTCCCCTAGCAGTGACACATGACTGAAATATTTTCCCCAGGAAACAGAGATCACGGGCCTGTGAGCTGATACATTATGATTGGCTCAGCATTTATAAGGCTTCTCAGGCCCGTATCTCTCCATCTCTTCTCTCCTCCCTCACTCGCTTCCGCCCTCCCTTCCTCTCTTCCTCCCTTCCTCCCTCCCTTCCTCCCTCCCTCCCTTCATCCCATGGTTTGTCCTCTCCTTTCTTTATTTCCTTCAAATGGATTTAGATCATCTGAGAATTGCTAGATTATGGCAACACTTAACAACTGAATGCTTTACTTTTCCAAAGACGGTCTAATATTCAGCACTCCTTATTTACATGAGTTGCTTTTACTATTAGTGTTAATACAAACACCTCATTGAGGATTTTAACTGCAAACACACCAGATTTGCACTTTTGTAGTACAACACAGTGTGGGAGAATACCTCGCTAATGGAGGTTTTCCAGTGGAGGATGGGCACGAGGAGTGGAATTAGGGCAAAGAGGACAGGGTTACTGTAGGTCATGAGCTGGAGAAAAGAGGAAGTAGGAAGGAATGAAACGGAAAGCAAGTTTGGCCATGCGGAGCAGGATGGAGGTGCGGCTTATGTACGGGCCAATCAAATAAACGCGTGATCGGCTAGCAACAACCAATCTCGTGCATTGCATTGCACGAGGACAGCTGTGTGTAACCAATCACAATGTAACTATGCGCGTAGCTAGGCAATGTTGAAAAAAGGTACTGGATAAATAGAGCCCCGAGATGCAAATAAAGTGATTTCTGTTTGACTCATATTGAAGTATTCTGGAGTCGTGTCTGGCTTCCCGCAACATAGATTTTGGATAAATCTTCTTCTCCATTAAGCCTAGAGGGTGTATTCATGTTTATATTCATGGCCTTCAAAAGTTTGGATTTTGCTTCCATCTTACACTTATTCACAGAATAACATAATAGTTGAGATTGGAAGGGACCTCTAGAGATCATCTAGTCCAACCCCCCTGCTCAAGCAGGGACACCTAGAGCACATGCCTCCCTGGGAGCCTGTTCCACGGCACTGACACCCTTAGTGTCAAGAAGTTCTTCCTCATATGGAGGTGGAACTCCCTGTGTTTAAACATCTATCCATTACCCCTTGTCCTGTCACTGGCCATCACGGAAAAAAGTTTGGCCCCATTCTCCCTACATTCACCCCTCAGGTACTTGTAAATATTAATCAGATTCCCTCTCAGTCTTCTCTAGGCCCAGTTTGCTTAGTCTTTCCTCATAACAACAGATGCTCCAATCCCTTAATCATCTTTGTGGCACTGGATCCTCTCCAGAAGCTCCACATCCCTCTTGTACTAGGGACCCCAGAACTGCACACAATACTCCAGGTGAGGTCTCACCAGAGCTAAGAAGAGGGGGAGGATCACCTCCCTCGGCCTGCTGGCAACACCCCTCCTGATGCAGGCCAGGATCCCATTGGCCTTCTTGACTGTAAAGGGCACATTGTTGCCTCATGGTTAACTTGTCAACCAGGACTCCCAAGTCCCTCTCCATGTAGCTGTTTCCAGCAGGTCAACTCCTAATCTGTACTGGTGTCCGGTGTTATTCCTCCCCAGATGCAGGACCCTGCACTTGTCCTTGTTGAACCTCATGAGGTTCCTCTCTGCTCAACTCTCCAACCTGTTTAGGTCCCTCTGAATGGCAGCGCAGCTCTTGGGAGTATAGGCCACTCCTCCCAGTTTGGTATAATCTTCAAACTTGCTGAGGGTGTAGTCTGTCTCCTTGTCCAAATCACTGATGGACAAGTTAAACAGTATCAGGCCCAGTACAGAGGAACACCACTGGCCACAGGTCTCCAACTAGATTCAGACCCATTTATCACCACTCTCTGAGCAGTGCCATCCAGCCAGTTCTCAATCCACCTCACCGTCCATTTGTCCAATCCACACTTCCAGAGCTTTCCTATGAGGATGCTATAGGAGACGGTGTCAAAAGCCTTGCTGAAGTCAAGGTAGGCAGCATCCACTGCTCTCCCACCATCACTTCAGCCAGTCATCCCATCATAGAGGGCTATTGGTTTGGTCAAACACAACTTCCCCTTGGTGAATCCATGCTGACTACTCTTGATCACCTTCTTCACATGCCTAGAGATGGTCTCTAGGATGAGCTGCTCCATTGAGGCTGACCAGCCTGTAGTTTCCTGGCTTTTCCCTCTTGCCCTTTTTGAAGACCAGAGTGATGTTGGTTTCTTCCAGTCCTCTGGAACCTCCCCGTCTCTCCATGACCTCTCAAAGATGATGGAGAGTGGCTGAGCAATAACCCCCACCAGGTCCCTCAGCACTCTTGGATGCATCCCATCCAGACCCATAGATTTATGGGTGTCCAGTTTGCCTAAATAATCCCTGACCCAATCCTCCTCGACCAGTGGAAAGTCTTCCTCTCTCCTGGTTCTCCTGGGTCTGGTATTCAATACTACAATATTTGAAAAAGGAGAAGTATCTAAAATATGACTTCACAGATTAAACAGAGGCATTTCCTATACTATCCTGACTTACTTAATAGGTATGCTGAAAGATTTATTGTTCTGTCTGGAAGTATTAGTGTATTCATTTCATGATCCTCATTTCTTTTTGCACATAGATTTTCAGTCAAAAAGAGACATTTATCATAATCCAGGATGTCCTTTATAATATACACCATAGATTGTTATTGACTATGTCCAACAGCAAGTCTGCAGTCCTTTCTTCATTGCATGTGTGAAACCATGACTTATTAAGTCATTTTGCCTCTGGTCTTTTGTTTTGTTAAAATCAATCTTTTCTTTCCCTTTTTTTGTCTATTTTTTTTTCAAAATATTCATTAGTTAGCATCTTTCCTCCTCCCAACTTTTCTTTAAGTCAGCAAAACATTTTGCACATGGACAACATCCTTGTCTGAACAACCAGAATGCTTTCAACTTCTACACCAAAACAGACACTACTCCAGTAAACACAGTGCAGCTATGAACATTTTCAAAAACTGTAAATAATTTTTAAAAGCTTTTAAAATGCATCATTTCAAATTCTGTCAGGACTTAAATTGTACGTAATTACACTAGTCCATTTGAATATTAATGATATGCTAACATTACTACTCTTATATATATATATATATATCACTCTGCAAGAGAAGGCTGTGGATACTCTCAGATACAGTAGGCTGGAAGTTTTTTGGAGCCACTCCAATTGTTGAACTTATAAGATTTACTGAATAATTTAGAACTTATTAATTAGCACAGATTCACCTTACACTGCATCACATTCTATACTGGAGGTCAGTGAAGGATATAGTGTCCTGAAATACTAGTATACTGAAATATTTTGTTCTAAAATTTGCACAGAATTTAAGAAATTTGTGCAAATGATGCATTGAAAAAAATCTCCAGGATAAAAATTTGGGAATCATAAATGGAAACAAATTATTCAAAACATATGGCAATGAAATGGGTATTCTGTCTTGTATGTAACTGAACAAAAAACATGGTTAATTTGCATCTTGTATTCCCTCTGCTGCTACCAAACTCAAAAGATTATTCGTCAACTCTCTGTTATCTGTTTATTTATTTATTTATTTTTAGTCCAGAGTAATAAGCTCTGATTGTTGTTATTTTGCCACCATGAAATTCTGAATGACATATTGGAACAAAGTTATAGTCTCAAAAAAAAAATGTTATCCTCTTTATAATTCTCTTCTTTTGCTGTTGCGTCATTTCTTTTTCTTCTTATTGGTTTTTCTTTTTACGCTTCTATCTTGTTTTGAATGCATGCTTGAAGAGTGAGAACTTTAATCAAATCTTTATTCTAAGACAAGGCAGACCCCATCCGCAGCCAGCAGAAGGGCTTACGCTGAGTCTCGCTGAACATTGTGTTACGCTGTTGACTGCTGCACATAGGATTGCTCCTCAGGATTAGTTTTGGGAAGGGTTGCCATGCATGCCTTGAGTTTCCCTCATTCCCCAGGCATTTTATGTTCCAGCAACTATGTGGCAAAAAGCACTGGGGAAGTGCAAGTTGCTCTTTGAAAACAACCTTAAAGGACTTTACAGAGTTGAAGTGCTACACTTGTACCTGCTCTGCCCAGACAGAGTGTCTCCAGATGTCTCATCTCCCCTGCTACAGCTGAGCACCTGAGCCATCATACTCCAGAGAAAAGTCTTTCAGCCTGCAGCACTTTAATAGAGTTAGGTCTCTAGCTTACACAAAAGCAGAAAGGTACACAGACATTTACATAGCCAGACATCTGGCATTTCAGAGAGAGAGCTCTTACACACCTAGAAATTGGGGATAAAGACCTTGAAGTGTCTCTAACAGTCAAAAAGTATTGGGCTGTTCTATTCCAGGAAAAGGATGAATATATCAGTATTGCAGAGGTTACTCCATAAGCTCTGCTTGCCATGGCAGAATGGCTGACCCCCAGCCTCCTGTGACTTTATGAATTTATTTTGACTGTAATTAGCATATAGCTTGTACAGATATTTTCTTTCTTCCATTGCCACAAAATCACTTTTATGCATATGAAGGGCCTGAGACATCAAGCTTTCTTCCCTCAGTGGATATGGCTGCAAGCATAAGATTTCTTTTATTTATTCATTCATTAATAATATAATAGCATGATAGATAGAAGATATGAAAAGATATTAATCAGTTTTCTGAACAGATTCTAGGTCTTTCAGCAGCACATTATAAATTATAAAACACCAAACATTAATTTAATGTTTGTTCATTCACAAAATAATGTTGTACACTGACATTTTTTCTCTGAGGGCAGGTCACTATTTTATCCTTTCTTTATTGCTGAGTACATTTCTGGTCTTCTTATCATCAGACTTAGCCATTTAATCATAGCTACTTTGATTTGAGATTGAGATTTGAGACAAACATTTTCTTTGTATTTATTCTAATACCTTACAAATTAACTATTCTCTCATCAGGTTTGTATAGCACAGCACTGCAAGGATACCAGTACTGCATTACCTATGACAAATTGAAACAATGTCTCTTTTCTCTTTCAGAAAACAATAGCTTTCTACCTATTCTGCCCTAATTCTACCTTTCTGCTCTATTGTTGGAAGAATCTAATCAAAGGAATCACCACAAACAGAATCTGTTTCTTAAAGCTTTAGGAATCATCTGTTTGTTATTATTACACCTAATGTCTGCAATGTAGTGGGACATACTGAGAAGGAATATATCAAATAAAACCTTACAGCTTATCCACACAAAGAGGAAATAATGACAAATGCTGAATTTGATATAAATATTGTTGAAAAGTATTGGAAAGAAAAATTGTGAGGACATAGTTTCAGTCTGTCACAGTTATGGTCATACCCAAGATATTTTTTGAGCAGAAACAGCACATCAATGGGAGCATAGACCTCTTCCTGGCAGCATCTCTTAGTTATTTATGTCACACACACAACATTTGCAGCACACTGATTCCATGGACAAACAGCCACACTGCATGGCAACCTGGGCTACTCACCTAGATCATCTGAGTTCAGAAATGTCCAGACATATCATAAGCATCACAATGCAAGCAAACTTACGGATGGTGTTTTATTTCACTCCGTAGAAAATTACAGTGTGATGTCAAGGTTTGCTGAACCCTGTTTTGAATTTCAACCACAGAAATAAATGGACACCAGAAATACAGGCAGTATTTTAGAATCGGTATTTCAGTATCAGCTTCACCAGTATCACAGTTCACCAGAACTGTGTAAAGACAGAAATCACCTCAATAATCCTCTCTGCTAAGGATCCTTTTCACAGACCAAGGGACAATGCTAGATGTTTTTCAGTCACACAGGACTCACAGCAATTTCTCTGTCTCCCATGACCCTGGCTACCGTTTTCCCATGGATCACCATTCACTCCTCTCTCCCTGCTAAAAAAAAATAAAATAAAATAACAAAGTATTTGACTATATAGAGCTTAGGCATTGTATTTAATACAAGGGGCCCTTTCTACCTGCTTCTTTATTTATGGTGTGTTAATTCATTAAGAATTTTAGAAGTTTATTGCAGATGCAGTGTGTACAGCTCAGCTACTGCAGAATCAGGGCAGTCAGCAGATTTTCTTGGTCTTTCTGACATAGGATCTCTTCCAATTATCCTTTGTCATTGTTTATGTTTCCATTATCCTTGCAGTATCTGAAAGCACCATCAGACATGAGTTTAAACTTGCATCGAGATAATTAATGGTGCTGTTGAGCTATATCAGCCATAATGTCAATCTTGGTGAGACTGATCAGAAATGGCAGGGTATTGCATGAACTGTTTTCCAAACATTTTGTAAACCATTTGAAGATGTTCTTCATTAATATTTACAGTAATTGTTAATAAATGTAAAAGTAAAATAGAATGTTTTCCAAAAGGTTTGATATACTTTCAAAGGCAGATTTTAAACAAAATGGGATTTTGACTTATGCCTCCAATGACATCGCCCTACACAGGATATAAATCATTTGCATCAGACTATATGATGGAGAAGTGCAGGAGTCCAATTTGGTATATGTCGGTTGTTGTCCATCTGTGGTACTCTGGGTAATTTCTCTGCTCTGAATCTTGATAAGGTAAAGGAATAACAGGGACAATAAACTTTCTAGAGCTGTCCCAAGCAGTCTAAGTCATCTGGTCTTTCCACTAAGTTTCTACCATTGTTTGCACTTAGATTATTTTCTTCCTGATTGTGGAGGACAAATAAAATGGTAGAAATAGAACACTACTATTATTAATAGAACAGTGAATATATATTGTAACCATACAGCTTATGCAGTTTTCTACCTTTCTGTCTTGTTTTACAATTGATTGCTATTTGTTTACCTTTTCTCCACTTGTTTTTCATTTTTAGTTGTTGATTTTACTTCACAATAAGCCAGGCTGAGTGTTTAGATGAACTTCATTCCTTTATCCTTCCATTCTAGATTCTAGAGTTCTCCATTTCTTCTCTCCAAGAGATTCCAGATCCTATTCACATTTTTCTGTCCACAATTTCTTAAAGTCAGTTTGTCTTGTCTGTAAATTTTCTGAGCTTTGGGAAATAAGCTCTTCTGCAGCACCACATATAAATTGTTATTTTGTACAGTATTTTCTTGCATCAAATATTACCAATGTTACCAAGGTAGCTCTGTTACAATGATAAACTAATCTTTCTCCTTTGAAGATCTTTTGTCTGCTGCATAATCTTTGCTTTTCATCACTCACGAGAAAAACAGTGCCAAAAGATGAAACAACATATTATTTTTGAATATCAAGGAAGCATATGACACATTGCAAATAGCAAATACATGTAGAAAAAACAGGATGCACGAGAAGAAGTTTCCATTATTCACAACAAACAGATACAGGCTTTGACAAGTGCTCCTACAAGAAGAAAAAGGAATGCAGTGAGAAATGGTAATCAGTTCCACATTTCAGAAGAGCTGCTTTCAGATAGGCATGTAGTGCTGTGGGTTCCTAAGGTCTGCTAACCCGTTCAAAGCACAGAATAGCAGTCATGATGCATTTTGCAGGGACCATTCAGCATTTTTTTTTAATTGTAGAGGAAAAACCTAAAGACCAAAAGCCACCTTTTTTCTTTTTTCTTTTTTTTTTTTTGAAATAAGTGTCTTGACAATGACCCTGGCAGCCTGCAGTTTTCTCTCTCTGCACATCAAGTTCATAAAATGTTGTTTGGACCTGGGATTTAATATTACCACCATGCAATACATGCAGCAGAATCTGTAATTCTAGTAAAACGTTCTGTTGCATTGACAAATAATGAATAGATTTTGCAAGGCTACTAGTAAGTTTTGCATGACCTTATTCTTCCTTACTATCTGGATACTGCTGCTTAAACATTACACATTGAACATTTACACATCAGTGGCATCTAAATACCACCATCATGACTGAGTTCTCCCAGCATAGTCAGTGCTGAGTTTAAAATGGCTTAAAGCAGCCTAGTGGCATATGACTGACCGTGACCCGTGTGTTGGCTTTGTCGCACTATTTAAGAAGAGCTAGTGAGAGATGCCAACATCAGGGCTATGTATATAATTAATCACATTCTGTACATATACTTATGAGATGCTACATCTATGGCTTTCTCCTAACTTAAAGACTGCAGTAAGGTTTAACAAAAAGCAAGTAATGAAATATTTAGAGAATCAAGATTATGAAGAGGACTATTTGTGTTATAATTTGTCTTTAAGTATTATCTTACTGCTTTTATTCATATACATATATATGAGAATATGTAAACATAGTGATATTCCTCAGTCACTAGAAAATTTTGCAGTAAGAACTTTAGATCTAGGTGAATGTTTCATATAGTGCATGACAATCTCTATGTACTGCTTCACACAATTTGCTGATTACATTTAGGATTTATCCATGTTTCTATCTTACGTTAACTTGTCACTGCTATTTGGTATTTTAAACTTTAAGGTAAGTCACACTATTCTTTATTTCAGGTTTCCTACAACACACACATAGACAAATATGTTTACTTTTACCACAGTTATGAATATTCTTATTTGAAATCTTTTAAAAATAACTTGAAAATGAAAGGTACAAAGATCACAGTAAGACTTTCAAAAGTCAAAAAAGGCAGCTGAATTGGTGTGAATGAGAATTTTAAAAAAACCTACTGAAATTTAAAAAAGACTAAACAGAAACCAAATGTCATAAATCTGAGAAAGAGAGGACCAAAAATCAATGCACCTAAAATGATATGATAAAGACGTCCTCAGAATGCACTCTCAATAAAAAAGTGAACATCTGAGCTTTTATATCTATTGCTTTTTCGTTCAGTCTCTAAAAATTATCTTCACAGATAAATCTGACAATAAACCATCTCTGTTGTTTGATCTTAATATCTTTGGTCTCACAAAGATCCTGACTAAAAGCAAAGGATACTCTTCGTATTCCATGGCTATTTTCAGTTTGCCAGCTTTGGTAAGATCTCGGGCATAATTTAGAGCACAAATCTGGCTTCATAATGTAGCAAACTTTTTTGTGTGCGTATGTGAAGGCTTTCACTGCCTTTTTGTTTTCTTCATTCCTGTTCCTGTCTTTTTGTCTTTGATAAAGTCAGTTTAGTGAAACAAGACTATCTTTATCACAGTGCTGCTGTGAGCCACAGGCGAAGAACAGGCAAAACGCAGTCTCTTAAATGTCCTGATGTTTCTACAAGTTTGGAGGGTCTTAGAGTAGCAGATCAGGCTGCCTGTTGTGCATGCTGTTCTTTTTTCCAACCTTTTGTGTAATTTGTCTTGTTTCATCTTGAATGAAGGAAGATCTGAATTCTGCAAAGACAGCAATAAAAACAGCTTTTGACCTACTCTGTGAACCACTGGGTAGAGAGGATTCTGCCTCAGGGCAGCAACTAGATGACCTTTCCAGACCTATATTCTAAGATGTTCTACTAAAACATTTTCTCATTTTCACAAAAAAAGGAAATTATTACCATCTTTATTACCACCTAAAAGACTATCAAATGAGAATCTTTCTTTAGAAAAGCTCTCTATGGCTAAAGGAAAAAAGAAATAAGAGATATTGTTGAAATGAGAGCCTTACTGAACAGTATATATTTTAAAAACTTGAAAAAGACCTTATTTTGTGTTTCTAAGAAAGCTTTTTAATACTGACTGCTACTAGGACACCAAGTAGAACAATATTTTACTATCTATCTTAAGCACTAAATAATTCTTAATTCTTTGATGTTCTACACTGACATTTCAAAGACTTACAGGTCTGTTTTGGGGTTTTTGGGGGGTTTATGTGGGAATGAAATTCTCTACTCCCATTCTACCAAATTGGTAGGGGAAGAAAAAAAAAAAGAAAAACAGATGCCAATGTCATGGGCAGCAATGGAATTTAAGCTATATTTTGTAAGTCCACTTAAAATTAATGCAGAATTTTATTATTTATTTATGTATTTATTTATTTATTTTATCTATACAAAATCTACACTATCTATAGCTGGACAACCATCCAATCCTTAGGAAAATTTATTTAAGAATAACAACAGCTTTATTTAAGTAAAATGTTGTTCATTAATCATAAGTTGATTCAGTTGATGCTAAATTGCAAGACAGTAGGAAGTCCCTAGTATTTGAATTTAAGAAATGCAATTTTGATGGCAGTAGGGAAATCAATTTATTATATTGTTTGGTTTGGGTAAAAGAAAGATTTTGAGTTCAGAGAAGACTTGAAATAACTCTTACATGAAATGCATCAGAACAATTAGAATGTACACTGCTAGAGAAAAGTAACACTTGTATGAAATGGCTTTTCAATATGAATGTTAAAAAGGATTTCAAAAAGAGATAAAAACAATGAGGAAAAGAGAATTAGGAAAAAAGGCAGTGTTTCAGAGGTCAAAGAGTGTAAATACTCAGTATCTGAGAGAGCTGGTCTTGGCAATAGAAATTTATATATCAGCAATTTTTGCACATATTCTTTCCTCATTGCTCTTCAGACATATGAAGATGTGAAGCTAGAAAAAGGAGGTTTCTCAGAATAAAAAGACAGAAGGAGGAACTAGAAATAGAAAAACTTTTTGATTAACCCTATTCTCAGATTTTCAGTATTTTTTTATTTGTTTCTGTTTTTCAGATAATTTTATGTTACCTGATGCAAATGAGAAGACCACAATATAAATTACAGCATCTGATTCAGAAACAAAATTCCGGTGTCTAAATGTGACAGAATTCAGGTGAGTGGATAACATCTATCCTAAGACAAGTGGATGAATTAGTGTTTGATATTGCAAATCTAGTTGACATCATTTAAAATTAATCTGTAATCTGGGAGTGGTAAATTTAAGTAAGAACAAATATAATATCATGATAAAAAGCAATGGAGAAAGAACATGATCCAGTCAACTAGTCTGATTGTAATGCCATGCAAACCATTAGAGCAGATCTAAACAAAGACCAATTAGAGACATGGAGGTGAAAGGAATTTATATTATAACACAGTTTTATCTCCTGCATATTATGTCAGACTAACTTAATATCCTTTTATAGAATTTAGTTCCTAGAGAGGCTAATAAAATAAAGCTAATGCATTCAGATTTAAAATAAGCATTTGATAAGACTTTTCAAAGGAAAACTAGTATTGAACATAGTGATGTCAGAAATTGCTGCAAGGTGTGGAAGAAGCTTTTTAAATGTGAGACTAGCCCTGGTTATACTCAAACAGCTGGAGAGGCTGGTGGAAAATCACTACAGGTATACCTTAAGCATCAGCCTTGAGACTGATCATACACGCTGTATTTTTAATGACATGGAGACAAAAACTGTATGCATTCGTGTAATATTTCTGGGTAAAAGGTCAGTGACAGTGAATCGAGAGGATTAGAACATCCTAAGGAGAGGAATCGCAGAAGTGGAATGAAATTTAATAGTGTGAAGTTTGGGAACATGTACTTAAGGATTAAAAAGAAGATTTTTTTCCTCGAAAGGGAATTTGTCAATCTGATGTAAAATGACAAAAAAAAAAAAAACTGAGTATATTTGTTGGAGTTTGAGCATGAGCTGCCAGTGTGATGTAGCTATAAAATAAGGCTAATGCTATTGTAGAAATCGAGTGAAACACCCTTAGTAGAGAAAGAAGAATGCAAATATCACTACAGAAGGCACCAGCAAGGCGTCATAAGGAATATTATATGCCTTTCTGATGACATCTATACAGGAATGATTAATTTTAATTGGTCAGATTCAAAGAAGTGATATAATTAAAGAGAAGAAGCATTTACCATACAAAAAGAAATCAAAGGCAACTCTGTTTGTCTAGCCTAACCAGTGAAGGTTAAGAGGGGTTACGACTTTTTGTAGCTATATTGAGTATATATATAAAGAAAAATCCTTTAATTTTAAGATTATTAGCACATGATAAATGGCTATAAAGGAGTTTAGACTGGATATTATAAAAGGCTTCAGATCATCTGAAGAGTGATGTTCTGAAATAACACTCAATATCTTTGTGATATTGAATCAAAATTACTTTAAAATGAAGTTTGCTGTGCCTATAAAGGGATATGCAAAGAAATTCCTGGATAGAAGACCAAAGATTCTTCTAAGATAGAGATATCATAAGATACGATACTGTGTTCTAGTGCCTCTGAACAGTTTGAAAAAAATGCATTGTTTTTTTCCTTCAAGCCACATGTATCTTATTTGATTGGATAAATGTACATTGGATAAATGTGTATAGACAGTTTGTTGTACTCACAGTCAGGATTAAATTGGTCATCTAGTCTGGCAAAAAGATTTTCTTTCCAAAGATAAAAGAGTCAAATACTAATAGATGTTTTATTATAGATTGTGGATAAACATCTTTCCAAATGACTGTTAAGAACTGTATTTCATAAATAGTTTAGTGCACCCAGGTCTCAAAAGCCTTGACTTCTTCATGTAGTTCATTAGAGATATAGAGCTTTTTGGTCTCATGTTGTCTGTTGTAGGATTCTTAAGATTTTGGGGAGGCTTTTGCTATATAGTGCAATTATTCTGTGGGATCTTCCACATTTAGGATTTAAGATCTGTACATCTTTCCTTAATTTTAGGTATCTTAAAACACCTAGCTCTGAGCAACTCACTCTTGACCCTAATATAGTCAATGACAGAAAAAAAGACCTCCAGAGACAATTTTTTATGATTTAATTTATCCATTTATCTACCTTTAGGCACCTAAGGCAAGAAGTTCCTGCCTTTATTATTTTGTGACTTAAAATTTCAGAAGACTGAATACAAAACCTAGACTTTGCTCTCCAGACTTATTGTGCTACATTCCCAGGTGATGAAGCACTTACTTACTTAAAATGTTCTTCATTTCAGGAGGGCAGAAAGAACTTCTCAATTAGCTAACATAGCATGATATCAGAAATTCTAGGGGTGAACAATTTTGGGAAGGAGGGGTCTCTCATGCTCTAATAAAGAGAGAAAAGCAAATAATTTGGAATATTTGCAGCACTCTTATTTTGTGCTGTGCATTGCTATATCTTTTTCATTTTGTACCATCAGTAAACTTAATCACATAACTGTTCACCTCTTTCCCCGTAGTCTTTTTAACAGATCACATAGTATAACACTGAAAAAGTTAGCAGGGAGAGAAAGGTTGTCTAGAATCCTAAAAAGCAAGACTTCTCTAGTTGAGCTGCATATTTGACTTTCATCTTACCTTCTCTCATCTAATAAAATTTATGCCTATTCATTAGTTTCAGTCAAAGGGCACAGGGTTCAAAGATTTGAAATTCCTAAGAGTGTTATGAAAATGAGGAGCTAGGCAGAAGATAAAGATCCAAATCAGTGTCTCTAGTTAGGAAAGTCATTGTAACTCAACACCTTACTTCTTTGATGAGACAGCAGCCTACTGCCCACTCTCTATACTCTCTTAATTGGCTATTAACCAATATCAACATAAATTTATTGACATAGATTGCTTATCATTTTCCTGTAAGCAAATGCATTCCTCTGAATTAATTATGATTACCACTTGACCAGGTGACAGGATGTGTAGGCAGGAGACAGAGGGAAAAGAAAACTGTAGAAAAGGAAGGCTGCTGATAGGCAGAGACTATCAAGGGTGAAGGATAAACTTCCTTTAAGTTACTTACCTTTCTTACCCTTCATTGCTACTTGAGTCATTTGCCACACTTAGCTCTAGAAGAATATTTGGAATTGTGAATAAAGAAAGTATCTTTTACAATTTAGTCCTCTTCATGTTGAGCATACTCATATTCTCATAAACACTCCCTGTCAATAAACAGAACTGCCTCAAATACTCAACTGTTAAGGATTTTCTCTTTCTAGTAGAAACTGCATTTTAGCTAACAGCTTCAGTCAAATAGGACAACCTTAATATAAGAGAACAGGTAAAAATGGATATTAATTGCAGTTACATGCATAGTTATTACACTATTCTTAACTGATATAAGAATCTGACCCAAAGGATTTTCATCAAGATTCAATCTCTAAAAAAAAAACTCTGAAAAAAATTCCTGACCATTAAAAAAGCATTTAAGCATTTATATTTGAAAAAAAAAACAAACAACAACAACAACAAACACAAACAAGTGGCAGGTTTATCAAAGCACTTCTAAACATCCAAAATGTTTTCATAAATCATACTCCTTTATTTTTCTATAGTGAAAAAAAAAGTAGCTTTGTAAAAGAAATGCCTACCGAAACTACACATTTATTCAGTAGGGTATTTTTTCTCTACATTCTCTGAAACCAGAGAGAAGATGACATTATAAAATTTATCATAGATTTATGAACACAGATACATGAAGAATCAAAAGAATGCAGCAGAGACATCTATTCTTTATTCAGAGTTGCACTTACTTGAAAATCTGGATATTGTAAATTATTCATTTATTATTTTCTAGTTAAAGTGATCTTTATAATATGCTGCAAATGAAATGTTTGAAAAAGTATGTTTATTTTCTCTATTATTTTCCGTTTCTACTTGCACAGTAAGTAGAACCAAACCTATCCACAATGGTATTTGATCATCCTCTCCAGCTGAGATGGATTTCATCCCTTTCTTCATGCAAGGTTCAAATCATAGGCCAAAGTAAACAGATAAATTCTGGGTAAAACCTGTTTATCTATTTAAGGACATTTGCTCTTGGTATCTCTTTAAACTTAGTGAAATCTTCCTTTCCCACTGTGGAAGAGGAGAAGTGAAAGAGACCCTAGATGACACTCAAGTGGTCTGAAGGCTGCAGTGAAAGGGCTGTAGTGCCAAGACTGAGATGGGCCACATTAAACTCTATTTTTGGCTCACTTTTGACTCTTCTCATAAAAAGGACAAGGTGAGTGGAATGGGGAGGTGGAAGAAAAGAAAGACAGTATTTATGTACACCCTCAAAATTGCAATCTATCTTATGATAAAAATGGTATAGCTTTCAGTCATTTGTATATTAAAATAAATTTATTATACATAGGATATACAAGGACAAGACATAACATGGCATGACGAGACATGACTATCTTAGGCCCACACCTGATCCTGGTATGACACAATATTATTAGATTTTTGTTCAATATTTTAAAACATTATTGGATATAGTATGTCCAAAAGGGAAGCAAATTATCATTACAAAATAAATCAGGAATTTAAATACTGTGGTTACAAGGTTCCACAATAAGAAAATAACTGAACAGCTATAGACAAGGAACTGTTCTTTTAGTGGAGGTTTGTAATCATATTGCACAGAGACTCATGGTCACAGAGACTCGTGGTCACAGAGATCCATGAACAAAGTCAAAAAAAAAAAAGTAATCATGATTTTATTTATGAGCTACCTATTTGAATAAGACTCACATGGGAATCAGGTCTGTTTAAAAAGGATGGCTAATCACTATCCAGATGGTGGCAGGAGTCTCTGCTGCTAGGATCCTTGCAGCAACATCTTCAGCTGGTCTGGTTGAGATTCCCTCAACTGCCTTTTGGTTCTTGTAATTACTGTGGCCCATGGTCCTATGTGACAACTATAGTACATGATTCACTTTTATGGATTATGCTAAACTATGTAGAGGACATCTAGGTACATAATGCTGTCTTACATGTCTATTTCTGCAGAAACAGTTTCAACTGCCTATTAAAATTACCTATGTGCAGTTTGGTCAATTATTTTCTCTACAGCAGGAACTGCCTGGGGCAGTCCCTGAGACTTCCTGCTTTTCTCCAAGAAGATATTAATCAACTATCTAAGCTGACAAACAGTTTTAAAAATCCATCGAAGCAGAGCAGAAACTGCCTGGAGGACTTTCGTCTTGTGTCTCGGGTCCTGTCAAGAGCTCTTGTGAAGATTGTCCAGGTGAGTTGGGAAACCAGCCAGGGATTCAGATCTTGCTGCGACTCCTTGTTGCACAGGAGTTCAGGCAATTGCTGCTCTGCCCACAGTCCCACCTGGGCATAGCCTTTACGCTCAGCTACAGCACAGTTTTAACTATAAGATAATTATCCTCTCTGGCCTTCAACTAGACAGAGCAAAAATCCCATGTGTGTGTGCATGTGCGCATGGGTGTGTATAGATACATATATTTGCTACATATATTTATTAAAGGTGTCTTGTGAATGTTTGAAGTTTCAGCTATCTTATTCCAAACTACATATTTTTAGGAAATATGCAGGAAATCAGTTGTCTTTAAGACAACTATTCATCTCTCATGCTTGATTGAATGAATGATTGAAGGTTTACAATTAATTAAGATGGAGGCAGACAGAAAGACATCGTGAAGCATAAAACGAGTGTTTTCATGTTTAGATATTGGTGTAAAATCCAGGTTATTTAGATTCTGTTCCTTTTGCTCAAAATTACTTGTCGGAAAATCATTTAATTGTCTGTTTTGCCTTTGTCTAACCTCCATGCCTATGACAGCACAGTTGGTAAATACTTACCACAACTGTTAATATGCAAGTATGCAAATGTTACTTTGGTAGCCAGGTGATATTTTAGCCATTTATCAAATCGGAAGATAGGGAATACACAATAAATTCTGTCCAAATGTATATAGATACACACCTGCCATCCTTAGTTTGTTCAGGTCATACTGTGCATCTGATCATGACAAAATAAAAAACTTTGCCGCCCCTTCTAAGCCATTGAGATGGCTCCCCAGAATTTTTATTTCTGTTTAGTCTCTTTAAGTACAAAAGGACACATTCTGCTTTCACTTACTCTAGCATATATCACAGTATCATCATAAAACTTAAATCAATTTACCTGATATTTAAAGTTCAGAAAAAGAATGACCTTTTAACACTGATTTACAGAAACATTACATTTATACCTGGGAGCTGTGATTAGAATTTAGCTTTTCATCCTAAACCCAGATTCAGGGATTCTCACTTTAACCTCCAAATTTACTATAAAGTATGATTACATCTGAATATTTTATACTTTTGTATGGGATGAAAGTATCATTTTTTGCCTTGTTCTATAAACATAAGTCCATATTTATTCATGATATTCCCCACCTAGTATTTTCAAACCTGATAGTGATATTAAAGTTTTATTATACTTTATAGCCATCCTGCACTTATATGTGGTTAGAAACCAGTTTTAATGACAGAAAGTAAGTCTGATCTTTAGTGTAGTGATATAGAGGTTTATCATATTAAGGCCCTTGGTCCAGTATTAGTTGTAATGAGGTGATCTCTCAATGTGCAGAAAAGTGTTTTTATTTCCTTCAAATGCTGAGAATGATTTTTTTCTGAAAATTAAAGATAGCCTTTTATAAACTCATCAGTTTTTGAAGTTAGTTTTGTATTTGATTATCAGTATACATGCATGTGTCTAATAATGCTCTGCTCATTACTTAGGATATTTTCCACATACTTGAAAAATATATTTGAGATAAATGTTTTCATACATACTAAAATGTTCAGAGTATTATTTCTGTGAATAATTAAACGGATTACTGAAAAATAATCTTCTTATCACTAATAACAAATTTCCCTTTTGTGAATCATTAGTAATTCACATCTGTCAGTTAGCATAAGTATTGACATAGATGCAAATAATTTAATTTATTCTCATTTCATAAACATCTAACTTATTAAAGTCAAAATAGCTTAATAAATTTCAGTAAAATCTGTCTGGAGCAGATTAAATTTGTTAGAAATGCTTTCTAATGCCCTGGATAACAGCAAAAGGTAGCTCTCAAACCACATAAAACTTACTGTGGCACCTCTCTTTGAAATAAACATAAATATTACAATTATTAAAAGGTGTAGCCTACTGAAGAGGAATATACAAACAGCTCTCTCTATAATTTCATTCACTAAATTGTGACACAATTAGGGAGATAAGGAAAAAAAAAGTTGATAAATACAGAGTTTTCCAATTTCATTTCTAAAACTATACAAATGCTAGAAGAGCTTTTATGCCACAAGCTTCAATTAAATTATTTTCCTGTGCTCACAGGACCTGTTAGAAATGGGGTTTTTCCATATGCTTCTGCTCAAAATTTGCTCTCTTATTTCTCTCAGTGCCTTTTTTAGTTATCCAAGTTTATTTATACATGTTTTCATTCTGATGCTAAACATGTCTAACTTCTTTTTCTTCTTTGACTACCAGAGGTTAACGTCTTATTTTTACAGAAACAACATCTCCAAAATAATGTAGAATTAAAGATATGCAGGGAATATATATGGAAAACTATTTCTGAAAATAATGTAGGATTGGCCTGCTTTGAAACATCTATAGAGCTGCAGAAATCTAATCACAGCTCACTACTCCTATTAACCTTAACAAGAGAAAGGTTAACAGCAACAGACCTGTTCATATTAAAGTTGTAGCAATGCAAACTCACGCCAGTGTATGCTTGCTTAGAAGGAGGCTGATATTAGTGATTTCCAGCAGCGTCCAGATGAGAAAATTTCTTCAAGGATTTTATGGGTTTAGGTAGTTTTTAGGTTGTAGTTTTCTGTAGCTGGGTTTATCTTTCTCCAGTGCTATAAAAATTAACTTCATGTAATAGTAGATATACGGTTCAAAAGCATAGATAGATCTAGTATACAGATTCCCCAAAATCAAATTCTGTAAGTGATAACAAGTGGCAGAATTTTCTCTTTTAGAAGTTCCCCCTCAACCTGGGGAAAATATATACCACGGAATTTCATGCTAAAAATCCGCTGAAGTAAATGAAACAACTCAGTGGGCATCAGTGGCTTTGTATACATCAGGTAAGACCTTGATGGATGTAAAACTTCTGGTCTAAACAAATCTCTGACATTTCACAACTGTTAAATAAACAATGTTTAAAGGAACTTAGTGAGTAGTAGTATGATTACCAGTGACTAGAAATCCTGGAAGATGGAAGGGAAAAATGACTATATGACAGGAACAAGGAGCAACAACGACAACATAAAATGGGGAGCTTAGACTGCTCCCTCTTAGTAACAGAGCTAAAAAAGACAGATTGCAAAGAAACTATCATCAACCCTTCTGTGGGCTACTAAAAAAAGGACTGGACACAGCTCTTCCCAGAACCTGTGGAACTCATCTGCCAAAGAAACTCTAAGATCAGGGAAGGGCAGGAAAAGAAATGAATTTCCTAGAGGAATGACACTGAGTTTGAGAACATCATTGGTGAGGTCTCTTTTCTTACTTTTCTTCCATTCTGTTTGGGAAGTAAGGTATTTTATAGAGAAAAATAATAAAAGGCCTAAAAAAGGTATTGAATGATAAACTAAACAATGAGACAAATCATTGTTCAAAAGTTTTCAAATCTAGAATTTTATTGTCTTCCTTCATTTTATTCTACTCTCCACTGCAATCCCTCCTCTCCTAGGTAATATTTATATTGTCCTGGGAATGCTTAGTGCGATAGACTAAGTGACAGACATATTTAGAAGGGAATTCAACACTATATCCCTGATAGTGAATTTTTAAAATGATTTTAAGAGTCAACAGATTGTTACAGATCTCTAGCGGGTAAACATTTAGAAATGCAAGTGTTATATATTTACATTTTACATTACTTCACAAAACAGGAATTTGAATGAAGCAAAATAAATGTAGGGGCACACCTCTGATGTGGAGCTCAAATATTTATAGTTTAATTAAATTCTTAATAGTCAAACCAAAATATACCAAAATATATCCATTCCCTAGTATCCACCCCCTTCTCTTTGATGTTACATTCAGTTCTCCACTGATCTTATGAGTCTTGAAATTTTTGACTTCAGTTTTGGTGAGGGGAAAAGAGGATTACAAGGTATTATCAGCATCATAAATCCTTTACCAACTGATGTTGGTATTACTTTCCTGCTTACTTGAGGGCTCATGTAAGTGCTAACAAATAGAGAGGGACTTGCAGGAGATGTGAAGGTGGGGGGTAGCCTCGGCTGCAGGATCCAAAGAGGAGGAGGCAGGGCTGCAAGTAGCATTGCAACGATGGACTTCAGGAGGGCCAACTTCAGCCTCTTCGGAGACCTTCTCGGAAGAATCCCATGGGCTAGAGCTCTAGAAGGAAGGGGGACCCAAGAGAGCTGGTTAGTTTTCAAGCGGCACTTCCTCCACGCCCAGCAACAGTGCCGTTGTTGTAGAAGTCAGCCAGAGGGGGCAGGAGACCTGCGTGGACGAGCAAGGAGCTTGTGGAAATCGTCAAGCGGAAAAAGGCAGTATACAGAATGTGGAAAAAAGGACAGGCCCCCTGAGAGAAGTACAGGAACGTAGTTCAGGAAATGCAGAGATGCGACAAGGAAAGCTAAGGCACGGTTGGAACACAATCTGGCAAGGGACATTAAAAATAACAAGAAAAACTTCTTCAAATACATTAACAGCTAAAGAAAGATCAGGGAAAACATGGGTCCGCTGGCAGACGAGATGGGCACCCTGGTTACAAATAACACAGAAAAAGCAGAGTTGCTGAATGTCTTCTTTGCTTCGGTGTTTACCTAGGGCAGCCCTTTAGAGCCCCAGGCCTTAGGGACAAGAGAAGAAGCCGGGGGAGAGGAAGACTTGCCCTGGGTAGGGGAAGATTGGGTCAGAGAGCACTTAAGGAACCTCGATACCCACAAATCCATGGGCCCTGATGGGATGCACCCCAGAGTGCTGCGTGTCATAGCTAAGCCGCTCTCCATCATCTTTGAAAGATCCTGGAGAACAGGGGAGGTGCCGGAGGACTGAAAGAAAGCCAATGTCACATCAATCTTCAAAAAAAACAAGGAGGAGGACCCAGGCAACTACAGGCCAGTGAGCCTCACCATCTTTTCATTGGTAGCCACTGACAGAACTAGGGGAAACGGGCACAAACTAAAGCATCAAAAGAACTTAAGGAAAAATTTCTTAACAGTGAGGGTGACAGAGCCTTGGAACAGGCTGCCCAGAGAGGTTGTGGAGTCTCCTTCTCTGGAGATCTTCAAAACCTGCTTGGATGCAGTCCTGTGCCACGTGCTCTAGGTGACCCTGCGTATGCCTGCGTATCCCTGCGTATCCCTGCTTATGACCTCTAGAGGTCCCTTCCAACCTTAAGCATTCTATGATTCTATGATTCTACGATAAGATTAACTTTAAACTTATTATAATATACTTTTACACCTTGCTCTTTCTTCAAGCATCTACAACTCCTGATTATACGTGAATCTACTATATATGTTGTATTTTACATAATTTGAAAATTAATTCCTTGCTCTATCTGTTACACCTAAAACCACTTTTGCCCAGCTCCAACTTTTCATTCCTTTAACTGTAAATAATTGGATGTTGATGTTTTCTTCATGATTCTAGAGTGATCTTGTGTCCCTGCTTTTATGGCCTTTGCTAACATACCATGTCTGAATTCCTCTATGTTAAATAGGTATGCTAGGTAATAAAGAGTTCATTCATAAATTCTTCTTACTACTGTCTGTAGAAATAAAATATGGCTATACCACATAATTATGCAAAGCTATCTTCATGGTTCTCTGTTGGATTTGTTCCAATCTGTTAAACTCGTCTTTGTACTGAGGTCTAAAACTGGGCACAGTATTCTAGATGCAACCTCGCAAGTGTCAGCAGGAGGGATATAATCATTTCCTCAACCCGTGGTTAAATTATTGCTAGTACAGTCCACTACATAGTTAGCTGACATCACCACAACACTATATTTCTCAATTCAGTCAGTTCACAGGAGAAACAACACACACAAAACTGTCAGCCCAAGGAAGGGTGGAAGGAACTATGAAGCTGGTAAGAAGAGAGAAATTCTGAAACCATCTTTTTCGGTTTCAACATGGGGGTAATTCAGCTTTTCCATGAAAATACGCTCTCAAAATAGCGTTTAATGAAAACTGATATAATTATTCAGTGGTATAGTGTGGAGATATAGTACCTTGTCAGTAGATAATAGATGCCTTGTTAGTAGATAGTTAACCCCAAGGATGTCAGTCTTAGCAGCAGATAAAGAACAGAGCAAGAAAAGGAGAAGGACTGCAAGTCCAGACTGTTAATTCGTCACTGCCTGCCTATCAAAACAACACTATTTGGTGTAATCATACAAGTAAAAATGTATCGGTATCAACTAACACCCCTATAGCCCTACTGTCTGGGGTATTTCTTACCTGTGGCGATAGAGCATGGAGTACTATCCCCTCCCACTTGTGTGGAGGGCCTTATAGTCTGGGATGCTTGACACTCCTGATGCCAAACATATCCATGATATTAAATCATACAAGGGCACATGCATTTAATGACCAATGTAGTGACGAAGTACAGTTCTGGAACCCTGGTGAAATAATAGCTGCATTTATTTTCGCGCCAGAGGTTGCTGCTGCAGCCGCTCATAATCACCTAGCTAAGCTTGGATGCTGGCTTGCTAAACAAAATAACGCAATGTCGCTTGCTCTCTCTGGTCTATTAATGGACACGGACTCAGTCCGACATGCCACTCTGCAAAACAAGGTGGCTACTGACTTTCTGCTTTTCGCTCAAGCAGTCTTTTTCGGGATTATGCTTTGTGTTCCATGCTTGTCAAAGTTAATGCAATCCATTATTAAACACTGTGAAAATGTTGCAGTTTGAAAGCCGTAGTGGTTGTGGTGGTGGGAGGTGGGGGAAGGAGATATCAAATCGGTATCGGATTCACAAACAGTCCGTGAACCGTAGGTGCAATCGCATTCCTAGGAGCGAATTAAGTTCCCAAATAGTGTGATCAACTATAAGCTCGACCCTGGCAGTACTGGATTCACGAACAGTCCGTCAACTGGAGGTCTGATCACATCCCCACAAACAAGTAGTTGAGTTCACAAACAGCATGATTTATTCAAATGCAACATTTACAAAGCAGGTTTCAGATGTCAGTACAGGAAATTCTCTACTAGAGCGTGGGGTTTTTAGCTAGCTCTGATGGACAAATGTGCAATCATCACTCACCCCAGAAGATGGGAGAGGGCTCTCAGTCTCGAGTCTCCTCAGGCAGCGTCCCAGCGCGAGGGGAGGGAAGGGGGATCAGCCTGTCGACTGACCCAGGAGTTACGATGGTTTCTTCCCTCTCACTTCTTAGTCTCTTCAGGCAGCGTCCCAGCGCGAGGGGAGGGAAGGGGGATCAGCCTGTTGACTGACCCA
>NW_010582321.1:286267-299065 GCF_000705375.1 Tinamus guttatus | reverse complement strand
GGCCCAGCACAGGGAGTGCAACAGAGTTTGGCCGCGGTGTCTTCACTCCGCTCCATCCTCCGTTACTCCCCTTTGCAGCTGCGAGGAGGGCAGGTTGTGCTGCCCAGGGAACTGAGGAGGAGCAGAGTCCATGTGTACCAGCCATCCTGGAAGTGGCAACTGTGTCTCACCCCAAGCAGGCCTCTGTAATTCCAAAACTTCTGTTAGGCCCTAGATATCCTTTCAGTTCCTGCTTTCAAACAATTCTTCCACAAACACGCTCTGAAACAAGTATTGCCAGTACAAGTGCAAAACAGAAAAGGGGAAGATATGGGAGAAGATGCTGAAGCAGCCAGTCTACTAACCCTGACCCTGCATAGGCCCTGGTCCAGCAAGCAAGGTCTGATAACAGAGAAACCATGGGAGTAAACGCAACAAAATAAACAGCCTATTGCTTAGCCATGTCAATGCAAGTTGTAAAGTTTCTAATTATTCTACTAACTGTCTGTGTTGAACAATTGATTGATCGAACATTTAACTAAGTCATGGCTGTTCAACTAAGAACAAATAAAGAAGGGTGAGATGTGGAGGCATAGTACCTTGTCAGTAGATAATAGATGCCTTGTTAGTGGATAGTTAACCCCAAGGATGTCAGTCTTATCAGCAGATAAAGAACAGAGCAGGAAAAGGAGAAGGACTGCAACTCCCATGCAGAATGTCTTGTCAGAAGATAAGAAACAAAGCCAGGAAAAGAAGATATTTACAACTGCACGGGTGGCAATATGCTGATTGGTTATAAGCTTTGCAACACTTGTGTTAAGAGAGTATAAAAAGAAATTGGATTTGAAAATAATGTTGTCTCACTCTGTATCCCAGCCTCAGTCCGCTCCTTTGCCAGGTGCAGCAGTACAGGTACATACCAGTTATAGGATGTTAGTAATATTACTATGCATATATAAGCCACCTACTAAATCCCTTTTTCTCTTTGTAGTATTTGTAAATGCAGAAAGCTGACCTCTTATTTTCTGTCCCTTATTTTGATTTTTTTTTTTAACTGCAAAATTATTCTGAATCAGTTTTAACTTTTAACACACTTTTTAAAAAAGCTGTGAAGGATAGCTGGAAAGCCAAATCAATTTCATATTATTTTGTAGTATCCATATATTGACTCACATGCTTCAAGTAATCTAATATTTCAGTGGGGTACAATCATTTTGGGTCTTTGTGTAGTTCTGTTCTTAAATATTAAGTGTCACCTATAAATACCTAGATGACAAGACTTCATGGATTTTATACTACGTATTTTTAGGAAATGTCTGTAGTGATGAACAGATTATAATTTTGATCAATATTTATGAGTTTTCATTAAAAGCCAATACCATTCATGTGTAGAATGCAGACTTTTTACAAGATACCATTTTCCTTTAGGAATTTTTTTTATTTACCAGAACATTTAATATCTTCACTACTCCAGATAAAAATGAAACAAGAGGTTGTCAAGCTGTCATGGCCTAAGTTGGAGATCTAAAAAGATTTTGTTCAATTGCACAATATTGTTTATTTTTAAAAGTATCAAAACGAACAATTAATTCTATCATCTAGCTTGTTGCCTTGAAGACAATAAATAAGTGTAATCTCAAACCTCAGACTATCATCTAATGCACTGAAAGAGCGTATTTTGGGCATGCTCAAAACTCCCATTAGCATTATTAAACATGGCATATAGATGAATAGTAACAGTCTTCTCTGTTCTAAAATATTGAGTTCATAGTCTTGATTCTCAGCAAATCTCTACCGTAAGGCTGGGATACATCTGACAACCACAGATATCTTAGACAGCTAGCCTCTTTTTATATCCTCTGGAGGTGGTTTCTCGTTTAGATACTTCACCCTATTATATAGTAAACACTAAAATGGTGGAGTGGAGAACTCTCCACTTAACATCATATGAGAAAAGAACATGGGTGACTAGACTAGACTGGACACCTTACTTTTTAGATGGACATTGAAGGGTAAGTAAGTCACATGCTCAGCATTTTTTAGAATTGCTTTCCTAGATTCTTAAAAAGAAAACATTAAAACAGTACCCAAACTATTAATTTTAGATTTAAAAAAGTGACAAGATGTCAATAATGTAGATGTGCTCTGTACTACTAGCATGGTTTTTGTCTTGAAAATATTACCTATCTCCTTCTGGCTTCGAGTGAGTAATGAGAAATTTTATTTATTTTATTTTACTCTGTTTTATTTTATTTTATTTTTTTCTGTAGAGAGTGGTGCTCCCTTTTGTTTCACTTTAAACTTAAATACAAATTTGCTTGCCAAAGCACTCAGCAGGAGTGCATAGGCTTGTTCAGCAGAGAAAATAGACTAGACTTCATGTAGTGACAAATTTTAAGTAAATGTGATATTTTCACAACCAAGAGTAAGGAAAAAATGAAGGTAGAAACAGAAAGCAAGCAAAAATACTGACTTCTTCCACCAAAATCTGGTATACTTGTATTTGTATCTCACACAAAAGCAATTTCCCTGGAAAATCTGTGCTATGGGAATTGGGCATCTGTACCAGTATTTAATCTGATAGCACTAGCTCTAGTTTCCTCCTTTACAATTGAATTATCCTATGAATTGTCCTGGAAATGACTCTTTACATCTACGAGCCTACCTTGTCACCCCAGTCCTACTAAGTAAACATAAAAAAGATGTTTAGAAGTTTATGGAAAAAATCAAATACTAAGGAACACTAAAGGAAAGGGTGTGATGGAAATTGTGACATAAAGGATATGATCTTGTCATTTAAGTTTGTGAATAACCATCTTTGGCTATTTTTGATCTTTCTGACATGAACTGTGTGAGACACTGGGGAAAATCATAGGGCCAGATTTCCAAAGAAAGCAAAATGCCCGAAGATGTATGTTACTACGTAGTTAGCATAAGCAATTACAGTTCAAGCACATCAGTAGGAGCTAGAGCTAAACAAGAAAATGAGGACTTCTTCCATACTTTAGGTGGATCTTTCCCCCCATTTTCCACCCCTTCAATGAAAAATGTCTTAGTTTTATTCCAAAGTGAAATGAAAATAAATTTTGAACTCCTGCAAAATGACATTCTTCTTATTTGGCATGCTCTAATAATTCATTTAGCAATGTTTGCAGGCTCAAAGTGCTTTGCAAGCAGTTACACGGAGTAGTAGATGAAATGCCACAGTTTCCCAGTGTGTAGTCACCACTGATATATTTGACCTTTTAGTAGAGTTTTGGTTTTGGTATTTCAGTCACCGTAGCAATTTTTTTTCATAATAAGTCACAATGGCATACTATAACTATATTTTGGAAATCTATATTGCTCTTAAAATATTAATTGAATAACTGTGTTCTGAATGATCATAGTGTTATTGAACTTACCTTCAGTTAAGCTGTAGCTAAAATGAGTGGCCAAAACTCATTTATCAACTGGTGATTCTTAGACAACTTTCTTTTTTCATAAAGACCTGAATGACCTGAAATGAGCATTTTTGTTCAAGCAACAGATTTTCTGCTAATCAGTTCTGACTTCTTCCATACTTGGCCTTCTTTTTCACATTAGTCAAAATGACTGAAAAGAGTGAATGTTTTTGTTTATTCAATCTATATTGGAAAACATTTCAATATATTCAGTTATTTATAAAAAGAAGTTTTCAAAATGAAAGTTTGAAAGTAGTAATTGAAAACTAAACTAAGATATGCCTCAAAGAGGCAAGAATCATGACAGAAATAAATAAATAAATAAACAGAATTATAACGTTTTTATTATCCTTTAGGGCAGCATCTAATCCACATCTGAACATGTATTTTTGCTCTGCATCTCCTTCAAATTCTGAAAGGAATCTCTGAAGTGAAAAATGCAAACAGACTTGAATTATCAGCTTTATTCCTGAGAAGTCTATGAATAATGTCCTTATGTTCATGCTTAAAACCATGATTTTCATGCTTGTAAACTTTGAATTTGTCTGAATTGCAACCTGGCCCTTTTACAAGTTAATGAACATAAGAGCAATGCACACCACCGGAATACAAGTGTTAGCCTGCATTTGCTAGATGAAAGCAAGCAATATATATTACTATAAAAAGGACACCTGGCTGAAGCTAAATGTTCATAAATGAACTTGCTTTATACTTTTGTCTCAGTGGCATTGTATCTGCCTGCTGAATATCATCCAGGAAAATTGGAAGAAAAGAGAAGGTAAATAACAAGAAAAAGTTAAAATCTTTCGACTATTTTGTACCTGCCCTAATTGTTAGTATCACTAAACAGATCACTCCCACTAAATTACTTGCATATTGCTTATCAGTTACTACCCCTGAGTAATTAGTAGTCTGCTGGATGCCAGTGTCTTAAGCACTATGTACATTACTGTAGCCCTGAACTCTTAACAGTCTCCAGGATATCAGGAAGGATGCCTCTTCACAGTTTTGCACAGATCATGACAGGTCCTTTAAGGTCATTACCCAGGCTGAAATCAACATTGACAGTGTATTTGGCTATGATGAGAGCAGGACAATGTATGAGACCACCTTATTGCTGCCTTTTTAATTTACTGGGAAGAAACACCATGCTTATGTGTCCTAAACTTGTCCTGACACTTGTGTGTTACACAGCTGAAGAAGAAACACGAACAGGTATCTGGTCAAGAAGAGGAGAGGGTCTGTCTGTTGCTGCTCAGGAAGCAGCTAGTTTATATTCTAAGCTAGTTCTGCCCATTTTCAGCCTGATCTGATAGTTTGAGAAGCCCTCCGTGTACTTTGGAAATTGTACATGGCATTGGTAATCATCAGTAGTTTGCTGTTTGCAGTTAATCTATTTTGGAGATCCCAGAATGGATCCCATATATCTGAAATAATGGCTTTAGTGTATATCTGCCACACCTCTTCCATAAAAAGTTTGCCAATGTCATACACTTTCTGTAGATTTAAGTAGTTAACAGATCCTTTCAGTAGGCAAAAAGTATGTGGGTAAGAAAATGTAGCAAAATGATACCTGATTTCTACCTCTGCTGCTACTGCCCTGATGTCTAAGGCTTGCATTGTTTAAACTGTCAATTCAAGACAGATGATGAGAGAGATGGGTGGACTCTGCCATGTTATGATGAAGACAAATTAAAATCCTGAAGTGGCATGTGAGAAGGCAGGAAAGAGCATGGCACAGTTACTGATATTATTCCTGAGGCAGGGTCTGTTTGCACAACAAGTTGCACCACTGTGCCAAAACTGGTCTGTTTTAATTAGGAGAAATTAAGAAGCAATGCTTTTGACATCAGATTTCTAATATGTCCTTAGGGATAACAAAACAAAGAAAAACAAAACAAAACAAACAAACAATAGGAAAGACAGGATAAAAGAATCTTGGGGTCATGCTGTGTCCTGTTGGTCTTAATTTTCTTTTGGCCATAGTTTCCAGATATGAACAGCCAAATCTACCTTTTCTTGGGGTGTAGTCTGAAAGACATAAATGTATAGAATTGCACAGCAGAGTTTGACCTCTGGACTGTAGCAGAAGCTCAGCAGGTCCTTCAGGAGATATGGAAAGACTATGTGCTCTAGAACATAGAACATCGCACAAACTTAGGTTTGAAGCAACCTCGTGAAGCATTCTCGGTAACCCCAAACTGCAAAGTGGCATATCTGATCTTCAAGTTATTGCAGCCAAATGCTTAGATCTTTACTCCAGCAGAGAAGTGGTCATGTGTCACGTAGGATTTTCTGTTAGGCAGTGGCACAATAAATTTTTGAAAGTCCTTATGCAAGAGAGGAAGGTTTTATATTCGAAAGTGAAATGGAATATAAGAGTTTTATATAAGAGTTAGTTCATCCTTTTAGAGAGAAACTTATCAGGTGTTATGAATGAGTTATGACCATATACAGTGAAACTAGCAATATCAGTGATTGCAGTTAATTAATAGAAGTAAGTTAAACAAAATTGTGTATCCACATAAGTAAATCTTCATACTTACACGTCACTTCCTGAGCTTCAATAGTCCTATTCTCTGAACCACTTGTAGTAGGAATATATTGCCCTAGAAATGCTGACTTCAAATGAACTTCACAAAAGCTTTTGCAAACCCCATAACTTTTTAGGAAGGGATACCAAAGTTGAGGCTACATGGAGATGTTTATTATGTATTTAAGTAAGGGATATGAAAGACAGTGAGACTTGCTAGGATAGTTTTGGCTTGACTGTGCTGTCGCAGTCATCTAATTACATAGTATTCACACTCAAACTAATTACAAATGTGAACTTTAATTCAAGTTATTCCAATGCTTGTATCGGAATTTCTTCACACAAATATTTTCACTCAGATTTCTCAAAGAAGAGTGCAAGATAGTGGGGAGGCAGAAGAGATAATCAAGGGGGCAGATATAAGCCCAAGTCTAGCTAATACATAAGGAGCAATACATAAGGAAAACCCAGACATAAATCTCAAGAGTTTTGCAGCACTGCGAACTGGAACTATTTAATCACATTTGAACTGAAGGGAAAATGAAATTGTCCATATGAAGGCACAGAAGAACTCTGGCCTGGACATCATGCCAGTGTGAGCAGTTAGCACAAACTAGACAAACTAGCAGCAAACATGAGGAATGAATGAAGTACATAAAAATAACAGGTCTGTATTTCTGCATGGTTTTCCAAAACTGTGGTATAACACAGCGCTCAGTGACAGCAGATGTAAAAAAAGGACTATGAAAACATTAGGATAATAATAATAATAAACTTTTATGTGACTTTTAGCTTCTTCTTTTGTAAAACCATAACACAATTTGAAGACAATGGAATTAAGACTGAGTTAGAAGTCAGTAATTCCAGGGGAGTCTGAGGCAGTCAATTCTCAGAAATAAGGAAAGAAAACAAAATCTTTATAAAAAGATTAATAAAAAATGAGTTTGAACATATAATCCTAATTTAGTGAAGTCTATATGTAAATAGCATATGAATAGTTCTTTTAATATCTGAAAAAGATTGCCTTCTTTTAATTAATGACTTAGCACATGACCATGAAATCAGGTACAATACATTTGTCACTGTTTTTGGGGGAGGAAGATCAAATGCCTAATATGGTTTTATGAAAGCAATGTACCTATCAGAATTTAATGTTCAGCCCAGGGCCATCAGATATCCTTGTTCAAGGGCTAACATCTGCCTCCAAAATACTTTTTATGGAAGGAATTGTGCTAGAGGTCTAATTCTGTTTTTACTTTGTAACTAATCAATATTACCTTATCCCATTTCTTTTCCGAAGAAAGAAAAAATGCTGGGTTGTGGGTGATTACAATGGACAAGGCAATGGTGAGTTGATTTATTTCTCAGATAAGAAATAAGAGCTAAAGAAACAAAATGAGGTAGAGATAAATATTGACATAATGGATTTGGTTTGCACAGTAGAAACAGCTCCAGGAAAAAAAAAGTTGATAGGAGATTTGAAAACTTAAAACTGATCTGAACAGTCTTTGAAGAGAAGTCAGATAATATAAGCTCATAGAATAATTTACGTGAAGCAGACCTTAGGAGGTCATTTTGTCCAATCCTCTGCTAAAAGCAAGGATTTTCTTTTCTTTATTTTTTTTTCCCAAGGTTCACATCCAGTGTATATATGAAAACACCCAAGGATGAAAATTCCACAGTTTCCTTGGGCAAACCATTCCAATATTTGAATATCTACATTATGATTTTTTTCTAATACTGAATTGGAATTTTCTTTGACAGAATGTGTCAACTGCCTATTTTCCTCTCAGTGTGGGCTTTCAGTTCTGTCTTTTCTATAACCACCCACTTCTGGTTTTGTTTATTTGTTTAATTGTTTTGTTTTGTTTTGTTTTCCTCAAGACAGAATTAATTCAGCTCTCTTGGCATATCTTTGTATGTCACTTGCTCCACACTCATTATGATCTTTGTAGGCCTCTACAGATCTCATTCAAGTTTATCAATGACTTTCTCATACTGGGGAGCCCACTAAGAACTATAAAACTATATTTTAATTCTGTATTTAAATCCACTGAAAAGAAGGAGAATGCACTCTATTGACTCTGTGTATTGCACCTGTTCATAATAATGCACATTTTCCTCTGAGAGTAAAAACAGCCAGAGTAGTATCCTCCTTTAATATATGCCATCTATTCCTACAGTAAATAGAAGAACTGGCCCTTGAACCTCTGGAAGTGATTTTAATATGTGTGAATATAAAACACATGTATAAAGAATGTATATTGGGATTCTCAGTTCAATGGTTTGTTCATGCTTGCTGATTGCTTGTAACACAAGCTCTAAATGCAATACCAATTATTTAAAAAACATAAACTTAATAACTTGTAGCCAGAATCTGCTCTGGCTACACTCCTCTTAAAATATAACTATTTTCTGGGGTATCTAAATACCCCAAAATATCTCCAGAAGGGATCTTATTGGTGTGTACCCAGGTGGGTTTTCAGATGCCCTAGGTAACATGGTGGGAGGACAGGATATGGGATAGAACACTGAGCAGCCCCTTCGTTCCATAACAACTGTTCAGGTTCAAAATAAGATCATACTCAATGGTACTAGCAACAGCCATAAATCTGAGAAGGTTAATATGTTTTCTTCATTCATAATGAATGACAAATCAATTCTCAGCACAGCCAGCAGCATCTATTTACTGTACCTCAATCTAATGCCACAGTACTTAAGGTTAAGGAAATATGAAGGCTGTCCTAAAACTATTTACTTTCTCCCGAATTCCTGAAATGGAGAAGCTGAGAAAGCTGCTGAAGAGGTGTTCGCAGAAGGACCTGACAATGAGAAAGAAATTTTTATTTATTTGCTTATTACTTACTCATTTATTCTTGGGAAAACTATAGGAATGTTCTTTTTCTATAAGGGAAGTCTGGCAATGTTCAAAATGTCACATAGCAGGAAAGCTTATGATTAGTCTGAAAGATTCATGTGGCAAAGTATCTGTTGCCCTTAACCTCCCCTGTAGTTGCTTTTTTAAGTATTTGGAAAATATCTGTCCTCATCCAAAATGTTACACTGTCTTCACTCATATCTTTCCCAAATGCAGCATACTATTATATATAAATATATATATATAAATATAGAAAAATATATTTTGATAAAATATGTTTACTTATAGTATGTCCTTGGTATATTAAAGATCAGATTATAGCCATGTCTCTCAGATGATCTTTGAGCGTTTTAGTTAAAATAAGGTATTAATATGCTTGTTAGCGTCTGACTTTAGCAATTTGTCTCTATTTTGCTCCCAGCTTTTTCTAAATCCTATTTGATGAGGATCTTGGGTTCAAATGTGCATTGAAAACAACAGTACAACCACTTGAAAAATCTGAAGATATTTTATCCAGATTTCAATGCAATTTCTTTTTTCAGTCTGACATTTTTTTTTTTGTATAAGTTCATCTGTTTCCCATCAAAGGCCTATTTGGGGAATTACTGATAGAACCCTACTTAAACTAGAACAAGTGAATTGGTGTTTCTCTCTCCATAACCAGTATGCTATTCAAATTGCTGAGGGACCTGCCTCACAATTTGGCCAAATCTTTAATTAATAAAGATGCTAAATACCCTCATGTACCACCATGTTTCCAAATGCAAATGTGACCTCTGGGAGTGCTGTAGTAGCAGCATAGCTAGATTCAGACTCTATCCAGGACAACTGCAGTTGATTTAAAATTGATTTGAAGCTCAGTTTGTAGCCCCAGCTTGGAATTAATTTCAGCACAATATTTTAGTATTTGTTTAATTAAACCATTGATCATCTTCTTTGATGTACTGTGTCCCTATGAACAAAGGCATGACCTTGTTGTGCAGATAAAGGTTTGGCTGAAGGTGGTTTTGCACAATGCCGCTCATCTCACTAATATGCTCTGCAGCCTCTACAGGCTATAAAGAATAGAACAACTTTCAGTGCTAGTTTTATTGGGTGAAGCCTACTTGAACATACTACCCAAACAAATGAGACTTTGACTACATCTCCCCAGCTCTAACTGGCTATATGAACATGGTCTGAACTAGAAAACAGAGCAGTAAGTGAATGGGCTGTGCAATATCTTAAGCTTTTGAGACAGAAAACCAGGTGGTGATAGAAACCTTGGCGCAATCATTAACTGGCTTTTGATATTAAGAAAGTCACAGATATTGGCCTGGGGTTACATGATTAGTGAGACCAGTTGCGGCTTATGCCAACAATATATTAAATAACACATTCCTATGTCTCTGACACCATAGGGGCAGCTGAACTCAAGGCAGAAATATCAGGAGCAGGAACACATCCTCATCCAGGACTTTAAACATTGACCTAACAGAGAGACAGTCCTGCAACTCTAGGTCCATGGTGTGATCTCAAGTGGACTGGAGGGGCCGCACCTTGATTTGTGCATGCCGTGGAACAGAAATCTTAAAACAAACGTCATTATCCGCCTGCTATGCCCATCTTGCTTAGCAAATAAATTTTAGATTAAAGGTCATTTAGATTATAGGTCAATGACTGATATGGCCTGTTCTTGCAGCCACCCCACCTGAATACTGTGATTATGGGAATTGTTTTTAAGAGGAGGAAAGAAAAGAAACAAAAAGGCTTCTTGCAATTACAGTATAAAATTAAAACTGTCAAAATAATATGAACAAAAATACAGTACAAGAAGTTTTACATCAGAATGTTGCATCTGTTATGATGAAAGTACAGATTCTCAGCTCTGTGAAGAAGGATCTGGGAGACCTGGTGAACAACAAGTTAACCATGAGCCAGTTATATGCCCTTGTGACCAAGAAGGCCAGTGGGATCCTGACCTGCATTAGTGTTCCAGCAGGTGAGGGAGGTGATCCTCCTCCTCTACTCAGCTCCAGTGAGGCCAGTGCTGGACTTATGTGAATATTTCACTATGATTAAAATAAAGATGAACACTTATTAAAACTTGTCCTTTTTTAGAGTCTTTAAAAATAGTGCTTGTTGGGGAAAAACAGCAAAAGATTCTTTTATTTCTGTTTTGGGATGTATGAATAATCTCAGCTGGAGTTTACTGGCTTGCTAGTAACTTCTTTTTTCTACCTATTCTGCACATTTAAGAAAATAATTACTTTTTTCAAATTGTTGCAGAATCACAGGTCTGAGTTTATGAAACAGACTTCATTAGTAGTGCCTGCCTTCAATTTTTTGCCATTATTTTAGCTGCTCTGAGAGACCTTGAAAAATGAATCTTAGCACTAATGGATCCAAAATAATACTTCTAACTGTAGCATAGAATCCTGTATGTATTATTTTATAAATAAGAATTATTTTGTTTCACATAAGAAAAAGCCAGAAGTTTTATAAATGAAGTACATTTGGTGCTCTTTAACTATGATTTTATTTAATGGCGGAAAAAAAGAAAATATCCACACTTTTCCATCATCTCTAACTCTTTCCAAAGGAACACTACAAAAAAGCTTTTTACATGAGGGCCATCAGGGAATGCGAAAGGGAAATCGACTGGTGGAGCTGCATCCTGTAGTCTTCCCAGGAAAGCTACCCTCAGAACTCCCCAATTCAGTCAGAAAGTCCAGTGCCCTCTTGCCCTAGGGTAGAGGGGGTGGACTTAACAGTTTCCAGGGACGACCAATTTAAGAGGAGGAAAGAAAAGAAACAAAAAGGCTTCTTGCAATTACAGTATAAAATTAAAACTGTCAAAATAATATGAACAAAAATACAGTACAAGAAGTTTTACATCAGAATGTTGCATCTGTTATGATGAAAGTACAGATTCTCAGCTCTGTGAAGAAGGATCTGGGAGACCTGGTGAACAACAAGTTAACCATGAGCCAGTTATATGCCCTTGTGACCAAGAAGGCCAGTCGGATCCTGACCTGCATTAGTGTTCCAGCAGGTGAGGGAGGTGATCCTCCTCCTCTACTCAGCTCCAGTGAGGCCAGTGCTGGACTTATGTGAATATTTCACTATGATTAAAATAAAGATGAACACTTATTAAAACTTGTCCTTTTTTAGAGTCTTTAAAAATAGTGCTTGTTGGGGAAAAACAGCAAAAGATTCTTTTATTTCTGTTTTGGGATGTATGAATAATCTCAGCTGGAGTTTACTGGCTTGCTAGTAACTTCTTTTTTCTACCTATTCTGCACATTTAAGAAAATAATTACTTTTTTCAAATTGTTGCAGAATCACAGGTCTGAGTTTATGAAACAGACTTCATTAGTAGTGCCTGCCTTCAATTTTTTGCCATTATTTTAGCTGCTCTGAGAGACCTTGAAAAATGAATCTTAGCACTAATGGATCCAAAATAATACTTCTAACTGTAGCATAGAATCCTGTATGTATTATTTTATAAATAAGAATTATTTTGTTTCACATAAGAAAAAGCCAGAAGTTTTATAAATGAAGTACATTTGGTGCTCTTTAACTATGATTTTATTTAATGGCGGAAAAAAAGAAAATATCCACACTTTTCCATCATCTCTAACTCTTTCCAAAGGAACACTACAAAAAAGCTTTTTACATTAAATGTAAAATAATTTCCAACATTTCTAAAGAGGGAGAAAAGATTTCATTCAATTTCTATATTTCTAGACAATTAGAATATCTGAGGATTTCATTTCTGTCCATAGTTCTCTCTCTGCTGACAGAAGATAGAATATGTAGTACAATATATTTTGAAAAAAATCAAACAAAAAACTTACTTTATTGGAATAGATAAGTGCGGAAGAATTGCTTGGAAAAGGGGAAATTACTTAGAGAAAAACTAGGGCCTAACAGAAGTTTTGGCATTACAGAGGCCTGCTTGGGGTGAGACACAGTTGCCACTT
>NW_010582321.1:274314-286217 GCF_000705375.1 Tinamus guttatus | reverse complement strand
GATATACGATAACATGTCCGGTGCTGAGCCAGCAAAGGTGGCAAATCACTGCTTTCAGATGAACTTTGCTTGAACTTTGCTCATTATAATGTCAAAACCACACCTCCATCCCAAAAGATACCCACTTCCGAGGTACGACCACCCCTCACTGAGCATGCGCTCTAGATTTTCAATTGACTGTACCTTTAAGAAAGCAAGAAACTTTTTCACCAATCAATAACAATAAGTACTTAACAATAATAAGTCACTCAAGCTCCTCCTGAGTGTAAAGAAGAATATAAAAGCTTAACTCAGGAAGAAAAAAAGAGGAGGGAAGAAGCCATCGTAACTCTTGGATCAGTCAATGGGCTGATCTCCCTTTCCTCCCCTCGGGCTGGGATGCTGCCTGAGGAGACTCGAGACTGAGAGGCCTCTCCCATCTTCTGGGGTGAGTGATGATTGCACATTTGTACATCAGAGCTAGCTAAAAACCCCATGCTCTAGTAGAGAATTTCCTGTACTGACATCCAAAACCTGCTTTGTAAATGTTGCATTTGAATAAATCATGCTGTTTGTGAACTCAACTACTTGTTTGGGGGCAGGCAACTGGGCCACAACTGACAGACTGTTCATCAATCTGATACTGCCAGAGTCAAGCTTATAGTTGATCACACTATCTGGGAACTCGATTTGCTCCTAGGACGGCGATTGGTCCTGTGGTTGACAAACTGTTTGTGAATCCAATACTGTCGGAGTTGGGCATATAGCTAACACAGTACTTGATATCTCCTTTCCCCCTGCCACGGCTTTCAAACTGCAACAATAAGCAATGTCGCCTACTAATTTTTGTCATGTATCACGTTCCTAGTGGGTTATAAAACTTAGGGCTTTTCAGAGTAATGGAAAATAAAAAAAAATGAAGTCTCTCACTGCATAGCCATTCAAATCTTCCTGCTTTCTAACCAAATTTATCAATCAGCCTCATTATTTAAAATTTAGAGCAAATATGAGTTGTTTATATATTGTCTACCTGCATAGAGTAGTCTGAAAATAATAGCTTCAAACACATTTTTTTTGATTAATGCAACCAAGTACATAAATATAAAATCAGGATTTTTGAACTGGGATTATTTGATAACTGTGAACAGAGTCTATTTCTGATTTTTTTTTCTTTTTGCCATTGATGCAAAAGCATGAATAAAGATAGGATCTTCTACATCCAACCTCCTCTGTGGGAAGGATGCATCTGATCTCTCTCAAAGATAATATATTGCCATCCGTATGAAGCAACAGTAACACTTTCATCATCATCTGAAGGAAGTTAGCTATTTGGTATTCAGTTTCATGTAATTTGATTAGCAGCTGCAAAAGCCAGTCTTATTACTTTTTGAAGATTTTAACATTTTTATCTATGTTCTACATGCACTTATTTCCAATTTACAACTGAAAAAGAAATAATAATGTCAAGAGACTCTGCATTTCGTGTTTATATTACTTGTCACATATCTCATCACAAGGTACTGCTCTCAGACAACTCCAAAGGCATATCTAGTTGAAAATGTAGCTTCTCAGATGTTGAGGTTCACGTAAAAGGCTGCTTTTGAGCTGCAGATAGATTTCTGATTGGTTTTAAATGGTAATCTTTGGCCATTTTTGAACTTAGTGGCTTAGGACCTGAACATCTATAACTAGATTCTACAATTCCTCAATTTTTCACATGGCAAAAGGAGAGGGGCCATGTTGTCCCCGGTGAGATATATTTGGCTCTGGAATTAGCTTGGTTGGTTTATATCTCATAAGATTTTTTTGTGGAAGTGTGACCGTGACAGATACAAATGGTATTTGGTGGACTTGAGATTTAATGCTATAATATTCAGTTAGTCTCCTAATGGAATAAAATAAGCCATCAAACAAAAAGCGAGTCTTCTTTGTGTTGCTGCATCCTTGCCTAAAAAATTTCTAAAGCATTAGCAAATTTCAGGTAAGTTTAGCAAGGACCAATGTGTCTCAGAGGAAAATAAATACTTGAAAGCTTTGTAGCAGTCGTTGGCCATGAACACAACTGACCAAATACATTCTTCAATGATAGGAGGCTTGTGAGGCTGAGCTGTTTCGCTGGCATCAGGCAGACACAGGCTCTGCCCGGACAATCTGTACTTGCACAGAGAAAAGTAACAAAAAGATCATGCTGTCTTTTGTTTGCTTATTAAACTATTTCAAAACTTAGATTAAATAAATGTCTAAATTATTGCAAATGATACTAGTGTCTGACTGAAATTGAATTTATGCAGTCAAGTTCTAGAAACAGCAGAACTTCTCTCCCAATTAAAATTTAAGGCATCGTTGAAGCACGTTTTGTCATGCTTATTTGCTGATTTTATTTAAGAATTAAAAAAAAGGTAAAAGGTTTTTCAAATAATTATGTTTATTTTTCAGGATAAAATTATTAGATGTGCATGTATATATATATGTTTAAGTTAATTTCTCTTTATATGAAAGGAATTAAAAGGCTACTGACTTCATTAATGATTCTGTAGATTTCAAGTAATAATCATGAACATTATACACACACATATATGTAATATAAACAATTTTATCTATAAAAATATCATAATGGAATAAATATTCAAAATTTTAGTTCAGGAGCACTCTTAGATACTGGTGATAAAGAGGTAAGGTGAACAAATTTATTCAGTCAAGAAAATTAAACCCCTTTCAAGAGTAAAATTATATAGAGAGGAATCTATTGTTGTCTGGCAAGATATAAAATTGAAGAAATGAGAGACTTAAAAATTAAGAATTAAGAAATTACCTGTAGAGAAGTATACTAGATGGAGATAATGTTGTATATTTCTAGAGCTCCAACATATTTAAAAACAGCTAACATCTCTCTTAAATATTAGCTGTTTATTGTTGCTCAGTGTTATAGTCTTCATTAATTCCTTTATTTTGTTGTTGTTTAATACATTTAAAATGTCACTGTTCTTTTTTAAAGTCTCTGCTTCTTATCACTGATTTGCAACTCAGCTTCACTCAGTTATTAATCATAATAGTTAAATGCTGTTGGCTTGATACATAAATTTCTCTATTAATTATATTAATGCAAATATATCAAACAGTTGAAAGAAGATTTTAGTAAGATATTTTATTACAGTCTAGATTTAGCTTTGTAATCTTAGTATCACAGAAATATGGTGAGGCAAGTTTAGCCATAACTGCTAGATATGTGACAGGGAGCACTGTGCCTGAACTTCACAACTTCTTTTGATTTTCATTAAGCTGTGAATGCATCCTTTCCTTCCTGTGAACTGTGGGATTACCTGTGCTTGAATATATCCATATGTAATTGGTAATTATGTGGGGTTTTTTTATTCTTTTTTTTTTCATTTCTTTTTTCTTCTGCATTCAGTCAGCCATAGGGGAATTCCTCTGTGAAAGACTTGATACCAGTTCATTTACAAGGAAACTCGTGTCTTTGTAACTTAGCAGTAGGTACATGTTCCTGATTCCTGTTTAGACATGAGGTAAAGAACTTTCAGTTACATTTTATTATCAGGGTTCTTCAATAAAGTGTTTATTTTATTTTATTTTTACTTTTATTTTTCTGATGCTGCCTCGTAAGAGTTCTTCTAAATCTGCTACACCATTTCCAATATTTAACTAACTAACCTAAAAGCCCCAAACAAATGTTGTAAGTAATTCTATGAGATGCAGAGCTAAATGAAGTCTGGTATTTTATGGCTAGTGGCTAGTGAATCACAATAATCCCAAATAATCACTATTTTTCCAGATCTCTTTTTTCCCATCAATACCTGCAGTACCCTGTCATACCCCATTTTACCATTTACCTCAATGCTCTCAATTCTCTTTGCTTTGTAAAGACTTTCAAAATAGCAGCTTATTGGCAAGAGAGCTGTTGGCATTTGGCTAGTTTTTGAACCTAAAGATCTCATGCTTTTTCACCCGCTGGAGATCAAACAGTTGCCTTTAGGAAAGCTCCAAGACCTTCCATATCCCTCATTTCAGGTTATATATTTTGCAGATCTCTTGTCATTATTTCTCCATAAAGTTTAACTGAAACTGGCCAACAATTTCAGGTAGTTAAAAAAAGAGATTTAAAAGATGAAAGAAATGAGACTGCTTGATCATGTAACTTGTTTCCATAGCAACCCAGATAAAAAGTAGAAGTTCCAAAATGTTGCATATTTAAGAAAGGTAAATAAGAGCTGTTTATCCCAGTAACTACCCTCATGCAGATTAAAAATATCAGGAAGTTTGCTTATAATGAAACCTGGCTGCATGAAATCATGGTATCATATCAAAAATGCTTCATATATTAATTCCTAAGATCTTAATCATGCCAATGAGGAGAAATCTATGTAGTGATTAAAGTGAAAAATCATTGAAACTTACAATTAGCACATTAAATAGTAAAAATACAAACAAAATTGAGGACTTCATAATACTACATTCATAATACAAATTTGTGTATTTGTTCTACATTCTGATACTTGCTACACATTCTCTCAGCTAGCAGACCAAAACATAAGACATATTTTCTCTTTCTCTCCTGATTCAGGAAGATCTTTTTTATAAATAAATATAAGGAGTTGTTAAAAATAGATGATGGATTAAATTTTCATTTTCATTTCTGGCTACCAGAAATAATATGAAAGTAATGTTACATAAAAACAATTAAGTTGTCAATTTGCTTCTATGAACAAGTTCTCTGAAAGATATGCCAACATATCTATAGCAAGAGAGTAAAATCTATTACTTGTCTAATCACATTCCTGTCTAATTCTAGTATTAATATTTCCCTTATTCATCCAAATAGTTTTCCAGAAGTAGGTGGCAAGCATTCAAAGCCGCTTAAACTGGGGATATTCATCAACTGCAATTGTACTTGCCCTTATTGCCAAGTGCATGTTCAGCTGGTAATATAGTGATCTAAGTTAACATTTTTCTAATTTGCTCTGAGGCTGGGGGTAAACCCTATGATGCAGATGCTGGCTCCACATGAATGCAGAGCATCAACATGGGGACCCGACATCAAGCCCAGCCAGGGTAAGCACCACATCCCTGCGCTGCCCTGGCCTGCTGGAGCAGCACTTGCAGGGGAGGGTCTCATGAGCTGTAACTGGAGTGTGTGTGTGCGTGTGTGTGTGTGTGTGTGCATGTGCATAAGTGTGTATGCAAAGCTTTCCCTGACACAGTCTGTCCCTCTCAGTTTGCTTCACAGATTGAACTTAGCAGTGTCCCACTGCCTGGTGTTCGTTTTTGCCACATGACAGTATTTGCAGGATATTTCAAACTGGATTGCCAATGTAGGCTGTAAGGTCCTGACTGTTAGCATCTCAGAAGTGATAAGATATATGTCTGTGGAATTGCAGCAGGCTGTCTTATGCACTTGAGATATTCTGTAGAGGCTGGGAGAGACATACCAGATTCTTTTTTGGTTTTCTTCTTCTTTTTTTTTTTTTTTTTTAATACTATGTGGCTTCTTATACAACTGTGGCTAGAATTTACTTGATTCGTTGGCTGATTGTTAGGTTGTTTATTAAGTACTGATATAACAGTCAGAACAGGGAATTTAAGGAAAACAGAGATAATAAGAATCAAAATTTGGTGGCATTATATACTGTTAGTTAGAATGATTGTTTCACATGAATGACTGTCCTTCCATTCAAGGGAAAATATGATGAAGAAATTAAGCAAATTAGAGGTGGAGTTTGTAGAAACACCCCAAGTAGGATATCTCTGAGTAGAAATTGCTTGATCTCAAGTTCAACACTTCGGTTTCTGCATTCATGTTTTTCAGTACCTGTGTATATCTGGATGCTGTTAGATAAGGTGATAAGAATTACATATCCTGATAATATTTCCATGTAATATTTGTGGCACTGTTAATTATTCTATGTAGTCTCTCAAATATGACTCAGAACACTAAACAGCTATATTTACTTGCATTTCTCCTCCCATCATAGGTAAACAGGACAAGTTGTCATTTTCTAGAGAAGGAATAGAAGGAATCTGCTGCCTTTCGTAGCTGCAGCAAAAGTCAAGTTCCTATTAGTACCTTTCTGTCTTCAGTGAGCCATTCTGGGTCTGCTCCAGAATCCAGATATCAGAGAATTTCTTCACACAGTAGTTGTATTTTCTTTTTGTCTGTGTTTGAAAGCAGAATTTCACTTTCAGTTCTATCACTTCTCCCAGCAATTGCAAGTTTGGAGTATATTTGCTATGATCTGAGGGAAACCCAAGCACAAATATAGGATGAAGATTATGTTCACAGCATTTAAAAGATTCATGCATATGTAAAACACTGTGAAGTGATACTGAAGATGATGTCACAACTTGGGATGAACATGTCTTAGAAGATATCTTACAAGAGAAGATTGAGAGGAGATCTGATCAACATGTTCAAGCACCTGAGGGGCGAATGTAAAGAGGATGGGGCCAAACTCTCCTTAGTGGTGGCTAGTGACAGGACAAGGAGTAATGAGTGCAAGTTGAAACACAGGATCTCCATGTGAGGAAGGACTTTTTTCCTGTGAGGGTGACAGAGCCTGGAACAGGCTGTCCAGAGAGGCTGTGGAGTCTCCTTCTCTGGAGATCTTGCAAACCCACCTGTATGTGACCCTGTGCCATGTGCTCTAGGTGTTCCTGCTGGAGCAAGGGGGTTGGACTAGATGATCTCCAGAGGTCTCTTCCAACCTTAACCACTCTGTGATTCTGTGATGTCCTCCCTGGCTTTTCATGTCTTGATGACTCAAAAAATGAAAGGATATGTCAATGGTGCACATAAAGCTTGTTTGATAAGTTGTACTGAGAAACACCTTCTCTAAGTTCTTAGTTTCTTTTAGTGTTAAGGCTAATGGCAGAAATTATGTTCAGAGGTATTTTGTAAGTATAGTTTTACGTCACAAACTTATCTAATTGTAACGGGAAGTATTTTTATTATACCCCTTGTCTCCTGACATAAGACTTGTGTTTCTAATGTCTATCCTTCCTGAAGTTTTAAATAAGTATTTTTTGACTGATCCACAGCAGCATTTAAGATAAAATGTTACTCCCATAAATCTGCTGTATTGACCATGATTATTGTGGCAGCAGTTCTGTAAAATAAAGAATGAGCAGATTGTGTTTTCAGATAGATGACCTAAGACACTAGGGATAAAAACTTACAAATCTCAAACCATTGTTGTTTTCTGATAGAAAGAATATCATATTTTGAAGTGAAATCATTGCTGTAGCTTTCTTATTTCTTGTTCTTCCTGTTTCTTCTTTCACTTTTGATTTCACTTCAAAATGTCTTTTCTTCATTAGGTATAGTTTTATTATGAAGCTCATTTTTTTGGTCAATATGAAGCTTAAATATTATGGAGCAGTAACATTAAGGTGTTAGAAATCTGAAAAGATAGATTCATTTCATTATTTATGGAGAATACTTTAGTAGATCAACAGCCCAAAGATTGTAGAAGATTTTGTAAAAGAGATTTGGGTTATAAAAGAGAAGAGGATTTCAAATTCAAATCATCTTCACAGAAATACCTTTGAGCATTTTGATTTAAAATTCATTTCTGCGGCTTAGTGGCTCTGGCTCACTGCAACAGTGATGACAATACTACATATCAGAAAGTGAACTAAAGGTTCCAATGACCTGTAAATAGTTTCACTTACTAAAGACATATAAACGTGTGTTCCCCTGTGTGTTTTAAAAAGATTGCATATTATCAGAAAATAAGCTTCTAATATTCTGCTGAGCCCTTAAAGTTTTACATGGAAGAGAAGATCAGCAGTCATCCTTGACCCAACTTTTCTATGATACTCCTGTTTAATTGACAGAAATCATGCTACTTGCTAATTGTTTCTTTTTTCCAGATTGAAAAGTCCTAGTTTCCTTAATCATTCTTCATTTGGGAGCTTTGTTGCACTGTCTTTGTATCTCTTCCGGTACTGCTGTTTTTGGGAAGAGGGAAACTACTCACATCTTCACAAAGGGTGAATAAACCCTATATTCATTTGATTCGCATAAGGATTGCACTCCATTCCTTTTCTAATATTCCAAACACCTAGTGGACCTTTTATTTTTCATTATGAGTACATTCCCAATAATCCCTGGAACTTCCTCCTGTGAAGGAGGTGTGTTCATCTTTCCTTATGCTGTACATGGTTGAGTGGTGCAGCGAAATAGACAACTGTAGACAATAGACAAAATAGACAACTATATTAAAACGAGATGAATGATCAGGAATATGCTACAAAGCATCATGTTTGGGCACCGAGAATGTGGGAATCTGAACTGCCATTAAGGCCTGTTAAATATATATATATATATATATATATATATGATGGGTGCAAAATAAGCTGGTAGTATTTCTTTAAATAAGTTTACTTTGAAATTCTTTTGCTATGCTTACTGCACCATCCCTTATAGCACTTAGGATACTGTCAGCTGAGCTGTGTGTATTTCTAGTTAAAAGTTACATATGTCATATAATCAGGAAAGCTGATTACATATTTTCTTTGTAATACTAATATTAAGCAAAGGGCAAAAGACATAGAACTGATGATAAAATTGGCTCTTACAAAAAATTATAAAATAGAGAGTGATCAAAGCAAAATAGTTAAGGAAAAAGCTTCTTGTATCTGCCAGGACAGTGAGAAAACTGCTTGTTTTAAACTAAAAAAAAAAAAGGGGTTAATGTTTGATTTGGGGAAAATTAAATTGCCAGATAGCTCAGCAGAGAACTGACCCATCTATATGTCAGGCTTGAAAGAACAAGAACCAGCTAATTGCATAAATTATGAAAAAGGGTTTGTGGGTTTAGTGAGTGTAATGGGGGTTAAACTTCTAAAGCTGTTGCATAAGTCACAAGCTTCTGTTAAATCAGTAGCGAAAACATTTGCATAGATTGTGGAAATTGCACAAAATCACTTAGTCCCTAAACTGCTGGTGACTTCACCCTATTTCCACTTCTATAATATTTTTTAAAGTGACTGAATTAAGAAAATTAACAGAGCATTGCCAGCTTGAAGAGCTTAAATGATGCATTAAGGGACCAGTTAGTGTGTGTATGTACAAAAGGAAACAACCCAAAAGTGGTTATTAACTGAGAGTAATTTAACCCTACCACATGCCCTAGAATTTCTGTATCAACCAAGACAGCTACTAATGTTGCCACAGAGATACATCTGTATTATGGAATCTGTGCTACAAGCAGGGAGAAGTACATGGGCAAAATACTCAGATGCTGTGAGTTTTCTCTGTGGTCTCACAATGCAAGCAATTGTCAGTCTAAGGAACAAGCACTATCAAAAGAACATCAATGAAAGGCCAAAAAAGGCAGATTACTTCAGAAACAAGCAAATTATAAAGCAATATAGATACTAATTCAAATTTTTTTTCTGATAACTGTATGATATTATCTTTGGACAAGTTTCACTATCTTCTGGATGTAGTTCACTAAGCATAAAGTTTTAAAGTATTATTATAATACTTAATGTATTTACATTTCATATGAATTGCAATTAGTAATTCTTTCAATATCCTTTCATATAATGCAAAGTATTAGTCACTCAAGAATTGTCTTTTAAATACACTGTTAACCCTGAAATGACACTCTGCTCTGCATTATAAAAGCTAGCCAGTCACATATATAATATATAAATAGGAACTTACAAGCTGAGTATCTGATAAGATGTAGTATATGGTTGAAATCTGAAAATGCTTATTTATTTATTTATTTATTTATGACATTTGTGTAGTTTGCTTCTCTTAGCATTGGGACTGCTTTAACTGGCAAGGAGTTGACAGTTGAAAAGTAAATCTGTCCTTCTCCAGTGGATCTGTTTGTAATATCTAACCAGAAAACACCATCTGAGATGCTTTGACTACATCTCAAATATAAGATTGCTCAGAATGACAAGAAACTCCCTATGCAGGACTCTGCTGAACTTTAAAGAATTGTGTACACCTTTTCTGGAAGAAGGGAGGTGGGGAGACACCCCCTTCAACAGCAACATTACTACTACATGGAAATTGACCATACCCAGCATGCAGGACTTACCATTCAACCTGATGCAACCCATCAACCTGAGCAAGTGAAACCAGAAAATTAAGATTACATGTGATCAATGCGTCTATAACTGTTATTTTCTAAAGTGCTTTAAGTGTCTTTTAGAGAAAGGAGTTTATAATTTAGAAATATTTGCCATGCTTGGATTGCTTGCATTATTCCTGCTCCATGCTGTGAATTAGAAAGTTTAAATGAATTTAGAGAGGGTAGCTTTCCTGGGAAGACTGCAGGATGCAGCTCCACCAGTCGATTTCCCTTTCGCATTCCCTGATGGCCCTCAGTCGTTCTACCTCCTCCTTTAGCTCCACCACCAGGCTGAGCAGGTCGTCCACCTGCTCACACCTAAGGCAGGCTGTGCTTTCGCCACTCCCCGGTAACATGGAGAGGCCCAGGCATTCCCCGCAGCCAGCAGCCTGGACCGCTGCATGTTTCTGTGGCGATTGCTAATTAGTAATTCTTTCAATATCCTTTCATATAATGCAAAGTATTAGTCACTCAAGAATTGTCTTTTAAATACACTGTTTACTCTGAAATGACACTCTGCTCTGCATTATAAAAGCTAGCCAGTCACATATATAATATATAAATAGGAACTTACAAGCTGAGTATCTGATAAGATGTAGTATATGGTTGAAATCTGAAAATGCTTATTTATTTATTTATTTATTAATTAATGACATTTGTGTAGTTTGCTTCTCTTAGCATTGGGACTGCTTTAACTGGCAAGGAGTTGACAGTTGAAAAGTAAATCTGTCCTTCTCCAGTGGATCTGTTTGTAATATCTAACCAGAAAACACCATCTGAGATGCTTTGACTACATCTCAAATATAAGATTGCTCAGAATGACAAGAAACTCCCTATGCAGGACTCTGCTGAACTTTAAAGAATTGTGTACACCTTTTCTGGAAGAAGGGAGGTGGGGAGACACCCCCTTCAACAGCAACATTACTACTACATGGAAATTGACCATACCCAGCATGCAGGACTTACCATTCAACCTGATGCAACCCATCAACCTGAGCAAGTGAAACCAGAAAATTAAGATTACATGTGATCAATGCGTCTATAACTGTTATTTTCTAAAGTGCTTTAAGTGTCTTTTAGAGAAAGGAGTTTATAATTTAGAAATATTTGCCATGCTTGGATTGCTTGCATTATTCCTGCTCCATGCTGTGAATTAGAAAGTTTAAATGAATTTAGAGTTTCCATAACCAGTAACAGAAGTCTTGGACAGGAAAGGCTTAGTACCATGCAATAACCTGCACATAGTGTTCCCAGAAAACACGTCATATTTAATTCTCCTGTTTATTAAGCTTACAGTGACAGTGTGATTTCTTTATACTGTTGTAGCTGAAATAGCTGAAATAGCTACAACAGTATAGCTGAAAGACCGTTTGTTAGTTTGTTTGGTGTTCTAGATTTTTTTTTTCCTTCTGAGAAAATCTTGATTATCTTATCATAAAATTTTAACTTTTTTATTGCAAGAAAAGGCTGGAAATTCCTGTGATACTACTAACAGCATAATACACTAGAGTGTGAAATCCAAAAGCTGCAATCCCTAGTCTCATGGAAGGTACCTGTAAACGGTGCTGTGTAGCAGAGCAAGGTTTAGAACAGAACCAGGTTCTTTGGTGGTGTAAACCAACAGTTCAACAAAACAGTTTATTTCAGTTGACAATCTTGCCCAGAAACTATTAGATAACTTTTGTCAGCACATACAGATAACTTCATTTCACAGTTAAATTAACTTTGTAATTATCAGCATCTGACTCATCCCCTAAAAAGCCTTAATGATATCTATGCTACTGATATAAAAGAAAGCACATGATATTAATCAGATGT
>NW_010582321.1:260861-274250 GCF_000705375.1 Tinamus guttatus | reverse complement strand
ATGTTTTAAGTGCTCAAAGCCTCAGGAAATAAGACAATATATCAATAAAATATGCCAATAAGCATGTAATGGACTATTAGTGCAATAAAGCAGGCAACTAACGTTTCTGACATGTGTTTTCACTCTGACAATCCAAGCTGTAAAAAGGTACCTAATTTGGGATTTTGTTGTTTAAGAAACTGCGTATTCTCATTTTCTCATATCTACAAAAAGAAAACTTATACTAGACAGAAGATGTAACTGCACACACAACTAGACATTTCCAGGCTTCTAAGTATTTGATGATGCCTTCAAATATATTGTTTTATTTTTAAGCAAAAACAATTAATTTTGATCAAAAGCTAAAATCAATGTCAATGAAATAACCCTTTCTTTTCTGTTCTTTTCTATAAGCACATCTCCATTTTCTTTCTGGAATGAATCTCTGGTATTTATGGGAATCTTAATCACTGAACATACCATGATTAAATAATTTCTGTAATTTTAGTACCTGTGTGTGCACTATGTGTGTTCATCCAACTTAATTAAACACTTCACCCTGCAGGTCAAATTGCCCTAGTTTTACTTGAGTTAAAAAGCTACAAGATGTTCTTTATCAAGTTCTAGCATTTTCTGCTGATACATTGTGGCATTCATAAATCTCAAAATATGGCCTCTAGATTCATAAATCTATCTGAAAAAAGAAGCAACTCTAAGTACAGGTAAGTTGCTGAAATAAATCATATATATATATATATGAAGATATGAATACATATATGATACATATATGAAGATGTGGAGCTGCTGGAGAGTGTCCAGCGCAGGGCTACAAGGATGGTCAGGGACCTGGAACATCTGCCCTATGAGGAGAGGCTGAGGGAGCTGGGCCTGTTGAGCCTGGAGAAGAGAAGGCTGAGAGGGGATCTGATCACTGTCTATAAGTGCCTCAAGGGAGGATGGTGGAACAAAGACCTGCAGGATCAAAAGTACTATCCTTCATACAGCTTGCATAGTACTTGATCAGAAGAGTTCATTTCCCTTACTGTCTTTTATGGGATCTTTAATGTGTTTTATTTACAGACAGAAATATACTTTATTATGATCCCACAGCTGTACAAAATCATGAAATATTCCCCGACTGAAAAATGAAGCTTAAGCTTTGTCCTTTCATCTCCAGACTCACAAAATGATCATCGGCCCTCTACTTCTGCCTCTCATTCATAGAGAATTGCCTGTGAGAGACAGAAGAAAAAAAGATATTCTACTGTGGTCTGTAGTAAGTTATTTCTTGGGAAGCTGCCACAACTGCTCTTGTGCATGGTTCCAGCTATACATCTCCATGTTCAGTGAGACATAACAATATATCTATATACATTCTGTATATATTTATATATTTTTATGTTGTACATGAGTTTATAGAGCCAAGAATTTCAAGCCTGCTAAGCCTATTAAGTATGTATTGTGTGCAAGATAAGAGGTCAGGTCTTGCTTCTTTGGATGGAGTATCCAAAGTAGTTCTATAGTGTTAGCTGTATGGGGGCGTATTTGGTGCTCCACCTGAAGTCTCAAACATATATGTATAATTAGAAAGGTCAGGTAGCCTTAAAGAGCAAGATACATTCACCATGACTTACATTGAATTTATTTTTAAACAGGAATTTGAAACAGTCTCCCTATCATATTTGAGTTTCCTCCCTTGTCAAAGAAAAGCAGTAGCAGACTTTCAGGGTCTTGTACCTTTCCCCCAGCTGAGGCACAAAACTTAGGCAAACTGGACCTCATGCAATATTTTCAGTAATAGATGTAGGATGGAGCTGTCTGGCTGCTTTCACGACCTAAATCTGAGCACTCTGACTTTTTATAAATATTTAAAAATTCGTCTTCACACCACTTCTGTGAGTTCCTCCATTTATAGGGGCATAACTGAAATGCAGAGAGATTAAAGAGACTAGTCTCAAAGCCTATTAAAGGCTGCTATTGATCTGAATGAGAATTAGATCAGGCCATTTGTGAATTAACTTCCTCAGTGAGTGTGAACATCTGTCTAAGTCTATTTATAGGACTAATACTATAACCCAGGCCTGTCCATTAAATTCTTTATCACTGTACATTCCTAGGAGTGGGGGAGAATAAAAATAAAAAAAAAAAGAAAGTATGTTTTTTAAAGAAAAATACATTTATTTTTTAATAAAATATTAATTAGGAAAGAAGTTTTTATATCTGTTAATTTAGAATAAATTTTAAGCTATTCAGCAAAACACGTATTTTGTTAAACATTAATGAAACTAGAGCTGAAGTTGAGTCGCTATTTAAAATTTAGACATTACTTATATAATACTTAAACAAACTGACAAAATAAGAGGCTATGAAAAATCATGCAAGTCTGGGAAATTAAATTATGCATGCAGAAGAAATGCTGAAATATATATCTTGATCTTTCCTTTGAGTAAGATTATTTTAATGTGTTAACAATGCTCCTTTTAAATTCTGAATCCATAAGTTCCAATGAAATAGTGAAATAGTGAAATAGAGGAATGGTATTTTATATTCATTTTATGGGAAATCTGTTGCATCTTTTTCATATAAATTACAACAGCTTCGAGGGGAACTAGATCTGGGGATCGTTGCAAAGCCCTATGGGTAATCCAGGTGAAAAGAAGACAGAATTTTGTGTATATTTTTAAGCACAATTATACAGAATCATAATATGAATTTTTAAGGAAGTATGTTTGAGGGATATGAGCACCAGCCTTGATGTTATTAATATAGCATGACCCATTTTAATAGTACAGTTGATAAGTATTGCAGTGACTCTATAGACACATGATTACTAGAAAGAGCATAGAGGTTTACTTGTACACGACCATGTTGGCTTCAAATTCAGAAGAAATAAATTACATTTCCTTATGTTTAAGAAAAAGCATTTTTGTGAAAATATAGTTCTTATTACAGAAATACAGGAAAGATGGTATGATAGAAGAAGATGGGTATGAAAACAACATCAAAGTGAATGGATTCTTTCAAGTCAGAGTAAGGGTAAAAAATTTATTATTTAGTATATGGCTCAGTATATTAGAATTTCTTCATAGAGTGAAAAAAACTGTTGCCTCCAGACACAAGATCTTTTAGTGATTTATTTATAAATATTATACCTCACTCTAATATCTCAGTGAAACTATCAAAAGTATTGTTACTGTTTTATCAGCAAAGTTTTAATGTCAATAAACAATTTTGTATATCACAGTGTTAGTGAGTTCTAAGATATTTATTTACAGCACTAACAAGATTCCCAATCTGGCAACATGAATATGACATTTTTTTAATGACAGAGACCAACTTCAAGAGAACTATTTACCTAAGAAATATGGTAAATTCTCCATTGTATGTAATCAATAGGTCAATATAGGATGTATTTCAAAAAGATATACCGTAATTTAATCAAATTAAAAGTCACAGATTTGATAAAGGGATTAGGAAAATATGTTGTCAGTAAGTCACAACAAGAATGGTAAGATCCAATCCTTCTTCATAAATTGATTCTTAATTTACCATCCTGGTGCTAAAATCTTTTGATCTCTAAAGTGTTACCAGCAACATGGCCAGAAGTTATTGAGAATATAGACCTAAGGCTGATGAGGTCCTGCCATAACTGATATGCTTTACTTACAATGTATAAGCCCCCCATCCTGAAGGCCGTAATTGTTCCTGACTGCTTCTATTAAGCAAAAGCAGATCCATCATACCACAAGAGTTTTGAGGGTTTTTTTTTCTTTTATTTGCAGTTTTAGAGCTGATATTATGATTGTTGCAAAATCAGTCACAACAGTGAATTACCTGGAAAGTCAGTGATTTACCTGATTCACCTAGAAAGTCATTCATGTGCTGAGGATGTCCAGTTGATTTCATCCAAAGCATAGATTCAAAGAGGTAAAAAAAAAAAAAAAACAGACAAACAAACAACAAAAAAAATCAGGTATACAATGTAATAAAGATAACAGAGATAAAATACAACTCATTCCAGACTGCTATGTGCAGTATTTAACATATCTTACATCACATGTTATCAATTTGATTCCATATAATGTCTAAGATCTTGCTGGGGAATTGGGCTGTTTAGACAAATATTTGTGGCTTCTTACTGCATTTCAAAATTTGAAGATATTTCCAAACGCAAACTAAAACCACAGATAGTTAAAGACTTTTTTTTTTCATTAAATCATGAATTTATTCAAATTATCACCAACATCACATTATCTAGTAAACATTCCCAAACTCTTCCCTTCCATACCCTAGACTTATTGGAGAAGACTGTTTTTCATTATCACAGTTAATAAAACAAAACGTACTTACATTTGTTTTTCATTCTGTATCAGTCTATACTGTTGAAAATATGAGATACAAATGTGAACAGACTAATTACATACAATTTATTGCTTGATTCTTAAGACCAACCTGACACTGCTCCTCAAGCTTTTAGGGAAAAGTTGATGTTATTGCAGAGCACTGAAAACCACAGCGAACATTTGACTTGATCCTTCAGCACATAGAATTAAAGCATCAGCAAAAGCCTCAGTTCACTTGAGAGTGGGCTTTATGCATGCCTTACACCTCTCTCCTCAGAGCTAGCAGATTTTTTTTTGCTATTTTATCCTATTTTTTCCTGCCGTGCACAGCTGGGCACAGCCTGTGCTTACTGCTGTGGAGCATAGTGTTGCAATTCTTCTTAAGTTTACATCTTAGAAGATAATCCTTCTCCACCTTGAGAAACTGCACTATGTCAGTTCTTCTGCATCCATAGATTTGCTAGTGGATGTAGTGATAAAAAGTTTAAAAACTGCCCTACAGTGTACAAAAAACTTCTGGTAGACACTAGATATATTTTCACTATCAGGCCAGATGCAAACTTCATGTTTTTAAGAACCTATTTCAGTTGTTAAATTTTAGGATACTGTTGTCTGCTATTTGATGTAATGGGAAAGGATAAATAGGTGTATTTAAAAATCTAGCTATTTCACAATAGAACTGGGTCATAAAATAATGTGATTTTTATGATGGCTGTATTTTATGATGTGATATGCAGTCGTAAAATGTTCTTTCCAATATAAATGTATTACTGGAGTGCTGATTCTATTGCTTTTGAACAAACTATGCCCAAGAAAATATGCTATTAGTAAATGAATGCTTTATATTAAGTTTGCACAAATATTGTCATTGTTTGGAGCACATTTTAATTCAAAGCTCTTCAAACTGGGCTATCTTACTTCCTTCTTGCAGTTGCTCAAATTGTAAATGGGAAGGAGACCAATCAAATTTTATCCTTGTAATAAATGCAACAATTGCTTAAATAGAAAATGAAATTAAGAAAAAGTTAAGTGTATTCTTAGTTGTCTCTAATGTCATCTTTGGAAAGTATATAAAAGATACCGATTGCATGTCAGCTGTGCAGCTTTCTGTAGACATCTACACATGACTGTTGTGGAATCTACAGCAGAGGTTGTAGTTTTGTACTGTTTCTTCATAGTAGGTAGCACATGAGACATAGTGTTAGGTTGCTTTTGATCTTGAGAGAATATAGGAGAATGCAGATAATCTTATGGTGGTTGCTAGGACTAAATAAAGCAAAGCAAATTTAACTCAAAGACCTCTCAAGGATCAGAAGGCTGTGAGAATGTGTAAGACATGTTTAAGGGAAGAGGACTAAAGGCAGAAGGATGAAATCAAGGTGAATTAGGAAGAAAAGCATGGGAAAATAGAGGAAGAAGAGTGTAAAGGAGACTGGTTGCAGGCACTGCTCACTGTGCCTTGATCTGTGTGGTCATACATGTCAGTACTGTGTGTGCCTGTATGTGTTTGTGTCTACCTGTGTGCCTCACCATGGTTGGACTGGAGAAACAGTGCTGGAGCCACCACTCAGCTATGAGGCTGGACTACCAATATTTCATTCAACGAAGCCCAGGAGTTTCACCTACTTCTAACATGCTTTATCTGAGCATTTTTTACCCCATGAAGTTAGAGAGCCTCAGCTAACTAGGCAAGGTATATAATATAGTCTGATAATCCTTTGTCACCAGCTTGATTAGAGCCAATCTCTTATCATTAAGTCCATAATTACTAATTTAAAGACAGTAAAAGTAAGATTTTTTGCCTTAGCTGCCCTGACATCTCTCTGCAATTTCTGTGCACATTCGCATCTCTTTGTAGGATCTTCTTTAGCAGGGGCAGTATCAGTTATGTTTTGATTATGCTGCTCTGAGAGTGTTTCCTCCGATCAGTTTTAAGACATCTTTGTTCCCTAAACTGAATAAAAACTTTCTTTTTTTTTTTTTTTTAATTTCATGGGTGAAGCTCAGTTAGGGTGAGATGGCTATAGACAGCTTTATTAACTGAAGTCTTGCCTCTAATGGATTTAACTGAATGACTTTTCCACTGAATTTTATGTGTGCATAAAGCACCCATTTGTAGTTCAGAAAACTTCTCTGTACTTCTCTGTCACTGTATTGGTCTTTTGCCTATGACAATGTATGAATTTAGATTTAAACTATTCCATTGTGAGGGTGTTTATGAAGTCTTTTCCTCCTTCCTTGAAAGAAGTATTCTGCATAAATGGGAAGAGTAACAGGGATATGTTACTTTGTCAGAGTGCATATTGAAACTTAAGAGACTGAAATTTGCCATCAAAAATTAGGTTGAATTTGTAAATGACTCAATATCTACTTGAACATGCACAAATACAGAGATACATGCTGACATAAGTCTCAGTTCCCAAGGAAATCAAGATAAAGTGGCTTGATGAGTCATTCTCACATCTACCTCATTCTAGTTTTTCATAATGTATTATCAGAACAAACTTTTAGTCATAAGGCTGGAATAGCCCTTACAGAGTTGTTTTCTTTTCATGTTTTCCCTTATAAGATGCAAGTGTCTTCTTGTCCAGTCCCCCCTGCCTGCTACCTTGCATTTCCACAAGGAGCTCATTACACTACACTGTGGAAGGTTTTTAAGGTTTGCTTTAAATTTTTTATTTATTCTTTTTTCTTTTTTTTCTGAATTCATGAGTTGACTTTAAGCATTTCAAACTCTTCACATATGAGTGCTGAAATTTCAACACTTTGATGAAAGTAGCCTTACTTTCTGAGATAATGAGTTCTCACTGAAGTCAGTGGAAAATCTTGTTGCTCACTACTTCTAAAAAACTACCACTTTAATACATGTGTTTAAATTAGGAACAGAGGCAGAGTTCTTAAAAGTACCTAGGGGACAAAGCAGAAATCCCACTGAAAGCCACTGAACCTTGTGAGCTTAAGTAATTTAGTTTCCTTTGAATTTCCCACTGCCTGAGTCTAAAATTAGAGCCATGCTTTAAAAAGTGAGGTATCCACCATTTCAAAATTTCAGTATTTTTTCCCTCTTTCCAAAACATAATAAAATGGAGACAGGAAAAGGAAAGGAAAATAGATATTACAATAATAAAGAAATATATAAACATTCAGACAGAAATATAATACAAATTTAGCCTGTCACATAGGTCCTGATAGGAATGAAAAAATGATCTCTCTTTTCAAAGATTCCACGTGGAATTTCAGTATTCCAAACACTTTTTAACCTTTCTCAAATTAAACTTTTGAGAGAATGCTCTAATTACTCAGATGATGTATCTGGGCTTAATGGCATTACCGCAACTCTTAAAGACAGTGATTACAGCTTTATTTGAAAAGGAAACTGATCCTATTGGAAGGAATCAGGACAGGGCATTCTGACAATGCTTTCAACAGAGGATGATCAGAGCATTTAGGGTTTCATCCTCCTCCACTTGGGCTTCATAAAGGCAGCAGATAGCCATAGCACTGCTTAAACACAACAACTCTGGCTTTGTGCAGGATAGTAGTACTTCAGGGAATTTTTGCAGGATTCAATAGCAATTGTACTATAAACTGTATTAGGTTAAGTGATAGCTGAGTAGTAGAAACAGGTAAGGTTACATGGAGAGGGAATTTTTTGAAAGAGAAAGGAAAGAAAGAAATGGATCATAAACATGCTATTGTGGACTTCGATTATGCCTAAATTTTTATTATTTATTTATTTATATATCTCTTCCAGTTGTTTTTTCATTAAAAAAAGATTTGGCAGTCTTTGTTTCAGAGCACAAATGTTTCAAAAGCTTGTTAATATTTAAAAAAAATTTTTGTCTTCAGGATAGTAATTCTAGTCCATGACACCAACAGCCATTAAAAGCCTTCCTCTTATAGAAACTGGATGTCTAAAAATCGCTTGCAGTATTAGCTCATTTCCTATCCAGACTTATCAGAGTTTGCAAATTGTTAACAACATTAACAAAACAGCCAAGTAGTGAACAAGGATAGAATTTAAACAACCCTTTCTCTTCCCTTGATCTGGCTCACGCACACAGTTATAGTGAGACAGGATGCTTGTGTTTTTACCAGCTATTCTATGACAAGAGCTTCATTTTCTGAGGTTGTTAAACAGGAGTATTTGCAAGTACAGCCAGTTCATATAATTAATCTTTTAATAAATGAAAATAAAAAAGAAAAAAATGCTTAAAAAAACCTCTTTGGCAAATAGAGTGGTTGGAGTAATTTACTATTCTGTGAAGTTCAACAGCTGCCTCACATAAAGCATTTCTCTTTCCCACTGGCAGCGGAATAACTACAGGAAGTTGTTCAATCAAGTAAAGGTCATTCTCACCTTGCAGGAATGTGTTCTGCTAAATTGGTAGTGGGAAACCTCTTTATCTAACTTTTACCTTAAGACATTTTGCAACTTAATAAACACAATATTTTTCACATGGCTGAATTTTAATTTTAACAAAGTTCGGAATGCCCTCAGTAATTCTTCCCATGCATGCAGCACTGTTCTGAAAAAGAAAAAAAAAGAATAAAAATAGAACAATATTTATAATGCATAAAGATTAGGATTATGATTGGAAAAAGTCACTCTTCTGCATGTTTGGAGATGCAGACATTGTGCAGTCCTCTGTAGTCACAGAACATTACCTATCTATGCCTAACAAGTTAATATTGATTTGTTCATTCCCATTCTCAAAAAATACTTTAGAAAATAATGTTCATTTTGCCAGAGCCAGATGACACAGGGCAATTGTGGCCTTATTGTCATGGTGGGAGGGTGGGAGACAGTGGACCACATCACTCTGACATAAAATCAATTTATTCACTATGCAGAACAGGCACAATGGAGGAGCTGTTGCACAACTGTATGTGTTTGAGAGTAGACACAAGGAGACTATAATTTCCTTTTTCCTTATGTAAACCAGAATCTGTCTCTGCATTATCATGATTCAGAGAAAAAATATCACTTCTAAGTCCCCGATGAATCCCAACTGATTAAGGCTCTACCCTTTTCAGAGCATAGATGAGCATGGCATTTATACTCAGTTTTAGCTCAAAAGCTGAAGTGCCAGTACCTACTATCACTTCTATTTAGTCTTTTGACTAAAACATACACAAAAAGAGGATGGTTTGACTTCAATTCCCTCCTTAGTTCAGGGTGCTTCATACCTGAGTCAGTCTGCCTGGAAATAGAAACAATCCAGAAAATGAGTGCCCATTCCAAAGTGTATGTTAATGTCCAGTTAATCAGTCTCATTTTCAGTTGTTTTATTTGAATTTATAATAATTAAATATTTGGTTGAAGAATTAGTCTCCACCTCTTCTCGGGACTGGTAGCCTCTCTTAAATTTTCTGTAGTCACTGAGTAGAACACTCATCTGAGAAGCAAGCAAGATGTCTTTCAGCCTTCAAAGGTTCATGGAGTTCACCATTGGCTTTCCATTCTCTGGGTCAATTAAATCTCTGGTCTATTTGTAAATTGTTATGCCAGCAGCTCCTCCTACAGCTATTGTGGCTTAGGAATATTAAGACCTACTTAAAATAGATTATTCTAGGTGTGTGCTCAGCATGCAATCTTTCTGAATAACTCTTCATAATGATTAATCACTCTCTATCACTTAATACTTCCCATATGTCATATAAGAAGCACAGGTATCTTAAGTTCTGTGTTCTGAATCACCCTCCTGAGGCTACGTTTCTATTTTTTTTAGACACTATGGTTCCTAAATGGAAAAAGGTCTAAATTGAGTTCTTGTATCTCATGTGGATAGCTGTATTTATATAAAACATTTAATCACCAATTGCAGCCCTGAAGATTTTACTCAGTACCCGCTTAACCCCAAAGATTCTTATGAAATGAAATGTTTAGCAGAGGTCTGAAAATGCAAGTTTCTGAGAACTTACTTCCAGAGATCTCTATATTGCAAACAAAACTGATTAGAAAAGTGGTTCTTTAGTATTTCACAGAGGCTTGCTAGCACCTGCCTCTAAAGATCAAGCCCTGAAAGATTCTAAGGAAGGTCACAGCTATATATGAATCATATTTGTTTCCTTTCATGAATTACTAGTGGACTTCCATTCAAAGCATCAGGCACTTTTATAACATATCATAATTCATATGATCAGTCTATAAATATAGGAGATAAAATTATCCAAGCAGTTCACCCAAGCTCAACCACCATAAACTAATTCCAAACACAGGACTTGCAATTATCATTTTATCATTTTTTTACCAATGAAAATAATGGCAGAAATTGCAGAATGTGCTAACAGCATTTCATTTCACAAGACACTGATGGTTCAGATGCTCACTCACTACCCTGTACTTGTGCACATGGAGCTTTGATTTCATGGAATCTTTTGAGCATGTAATTGGTAGAGTTCAATGATTCACAGCTTTCTAATTCAGCTGATATTTTGGCAGGTTATTAGCCAGCTGCTATTCATTGAAGCAGATGTTATGAACCATGCATACAATTGTCAAGGTTAGAGTTAGCACAAAGAAAACTCTATCCTTCCCCTGTCAGGGTTTATAACAAAACGTATACTGACGTCATCAGAGGAATCAGCTTCAGAGAATGGGTGATGCTCAAATTCATCTTCCATTATCTTGTTCTGCTCCTGTACCTCTTCCTTCACCTCCCTGTTTTGCTCATGGCCAACTTTTTCATCCTAGTGTAGCTTGCATTTTGCTTGTCTACTCTTAGCATCTAGTCTTCTTTCAAGCTGATTTCTGCACTTAGAAACATTTTTCAGTTGTCACTTTTCAGCTCTCCACATGTGCCTCCTATACTTCCTCTGTCATTAAATTGGATTATCAGTAGGGTTGTTATTCTCTGCCTTCTGCAAATGAACGTTCTGCAGAGCTCAAAAGCAACTATAGAACAAGTTACAGCAAGCTAGTTCAGGATAATGAATCTACTCAAGCCTAGATATTGTTGCCTGCTTGGGTCAGGAAACGGGCTTTGTTTCTAGTATTTTTCATTCACTGTAAGTCTCTTGTGTATGACTGAATATCTACCTTACACAGGGTAACTGAAATGGAAAAAATATGCAATACTTTCTGCTAAAAAACTGAATGGGCACCTCAGTATTTGCATTATTCCTTGTATTTCCCAATACTTGTTATAAATAGATATTGGAAAATAATAACATACATAATGTATAGCAAGAGATGAGTTTGAGAACTGGAACATTAAACAATTAAGCCAACCACATATCGTACTTTTTTTCCTTTCAGCATCAGTTACTATTCTTTATATATTGTTATCTCTTGCCAGTAGAGTGGTACAATAGCAACTTGAATGACCAAGTGAAAAGATGCATTTTCTGCATCCAGGGTTTGGCTAGAGGACCTTTATGTATAAGATTTACAACCACTTACGTCCTTACTGTCCTGACGCTGAAAATGCTAACCCCTCATTGCTGCTGTGCTAATTTCAAGTGACTTGAATTTGTCTCTTCAGTTTATTTTATATGAAGACAGTTATTAAGTATCTTTACAGCACAGTAATTTACTGATAGGCTTTGTAAATTCTTTTTTTTTTTTTTTTTTTTTTACCTTAAGGTCATTTGACAAAATCAGGAATAAGGACAGTCTCCTTGCATAAAAATTCTTGTTTCCTTTGTATGCTTGTGTATTCAATAGGCAAATCTTCACATACCTAACTGGTCATTTACACATAACTGGACATGATCGCTGCATACAGTAATTTCATTGAAATGTCAGGTGTACTACTGTGATTACTCTTTTCCAGAGGCAATTTAGAAAATCAGAAAATGAATATGTGCTGCTTGTAATGCCACAAAATGACCTTCTGCTAGGTATTCTCAGGGAGTTGCAGCATAACAATGATCTAGCTTTTGAAGTCCAGGATGAATGAGAAAGAATAACTACAATCTCTTTGTAACTAATTATTTTGATATTCAGTATGCAAGAGGAAGTCGATAGCAATACATTTTAAATTAAGCTTTCTAAGAGTCATAAACTTATGTTCTAGAATCTATATGATAATTTGGTATGAGGTTAGAAATAAGGTCATATAATATTTTTAGAAGAAGTGAGAGCAAAAAAATCAACAGTTAATGGGTTGTAAATTTCAAACTATACATAGAAATCCATGGTTCAGAAGAACATAAATGTTTTGTGGTTGACTTGAACTCAGGAGAAGGGACAAGGGTATTCTATATACAAAAAAAAGCTGATGACAGTTCAAATATTCTGAAGCTGCTTGGAAGAATATTGGTTTCTTGTAATACTGGTTTCTTGTGATCAGAAACACTAATGTGCCTCTTTCTTACATGACTTCTTGAGGAAACTTGAGGAAGTACAGTCGTTACTAGTTGGCTTATATTGAAAATTACCCGATAGCAACAAATTCTGAAGAAAAATACAGTATTGTGCTTCCATATTCTGCAACTAGTACTGAAAGAAAAACTCTATCAGTAAATCCTCCCTAAGTAATGATTTTGCTTTTTTATATATAGGACTAATTTTATAGTAATGAACAATTTTAAATAACCTATTTATCTTGCATTCCCATAAAGAAATTTGTAAATGTCCATCTAAAAAAATGTGATTAAAAAACTTATTGTTGAATTCTTCTGGCTGCCAAAAACTATTTTGTCAATTGTTATGAAATTTTAATTTGAATTGCTATGGAATAGTAACAACAAATATTGATTTAAATAAATTATTACTTGCTGTTTATCTTTTTGTAGCATTAATAAAAAGAGAGAGAAAAAATGTCTATATCTTAAGTAAAGAATTCAACAGAATTAATTTTTCAGAGTAATTAAGATGAAAATGAGTATTATTTTCTGGATTTTTAAACCATAACATCAACATGTCATTGCGGATCTCACTGACAAGTGTGCACAAAAGAGAGCTAACCCTGTTAATTTTTTAGTTTCCCTATTCCTTTCCTCTATAATGAAAGAAATAGAGGGCATACTATTCATGTTGCACCTTTAAAACTACAATAGTGCTTCCTACTTCTTTGAATTGCACTGCAGTAAATCATTATTTCTTAATTTCTCTTCATTG
>NW_010582321.1:242750-257438 GCF_000705375.1 Tinamus guttatus | reverse complement strand
TTGTTTTTTGTAAAAAGAGGGGAAATGCTGAGGCTTACAGCTATGTTAATTTGTTTTTTGTAAATGTTGCAATGTTTATTGCTAATTTTTGTTTTTTGGAAAAAAGAGGGGGAGATGTTGGGGCCTTAGTAAGAACACTGGGAACTGGAGTAATGGGATTCACCAGGAAGAGAAGAACAGGACTGACGCCCGGCAACCAATCAGCTGGGAACCTGTAGCTGGCCAATGAGAACGCTGCTCCTTAGCGCATGCCCACCTGCACTGGTATGAAACTCTGCTGCAGACAACAGTGGAGTGGAGTTGACCTCACTTTGTGTGGAGGTGGTGTTTGCTCTGGCTTGTGGGGAGGGCCTCGGCGCTTGGCGCGGATTGAACCGGCTTCGAGTTGGGGTGTTGCTCACTCCGACTCGTGGAGTGAGCCTCAGCATTCGAGTGACCCTCGACAATGGCTTTTTCCTGAACAAGACCTAAAAGATTCAAAATTACTGAGCATGACAGTGATAAGCTACTGCAGATTCTGTTAAGTTCTGGGGTGAGGTTTGACACTCCTTCATGACAAGAAGCCCACAGAAATAAAAAAGTACATGTAAATGCTTTGTGTCCCAATGTCCAGATCCTGTCCCTAAGGCCCAGGTCATGTCCTATATTTTTAATAAACATTTGCATCAATTGATTCACCTGACTGGAGGCTGAAAAGGGTAAGCGGCCTCTTGTTTGAAGGCTTGGTAGAGCACACAGCTGAGCAACATGGAATATTTTTCCATAGCATAGAAATTTAATGCATCCTGGCCCAGAAGACAACACTTTTTCTGGATATCTAGGTATTCAGTATGGGACAATCCATTTGCTGATCGTAAGTCCAGTAGAGCTCTTTTATTGCTTGGAGGTAGATGGACATTGACACACAGCAGTAAAGTGAGCAAATTTCATGCATACATGATGTCTGCAGAACTGAAACAGACCCTTGGCCTATTTAATGTGATTATGTGCTATCACTGTCCTCAGTTAATGCTTTTATCCCTGCTTATCAAGATCCATCTTAAAAGCAATTTACCTGCCAACATTACTCTAAATAAGAATCTGTCCCAGAACTAGATTTCTTAACAGCTAAAAATCTTCTAATCTTCATCCAGATGTAATCTTTCTTTGTAAATGGTTTCATTAGCCCTTTCTCTAAATATTTTTTCTGCCTCTTTTGTGTTTAAATTAATATGGTTATCAAGAAGAAACAGACCCACCTTCCCTTTTTGCCGGTCTATAAAATTTAAATATATATACATATATATATACACATATATATATACATAATATGTATATATTTTAGGTGTGTTATTTTGCTATTCATCTTTTATACATCTGTTCTAGGGGAGAGTTCTTTTTTGAACACAATTATGTAACATTTACTTGGAATAGGATTTCATATGGGATTCCAAGGCAAGGTCTCCTAAAGGCCGTCACACAGTGGTGCTCATGTTTTCCTAATTCTCTTGAAAAATTTTTCATGTTACACTGTGTTTTCATCTCCTCATCTGTATCACAAAGGCATCCAATATTAGTGCTTCCAGGTGCTTCTCACTTTAATAGCTTCCAAAGCTGGGAAATTGTATTACAAAAAAAAATTTTATTGTTAGTCTAAATGCAAATTACTTTTACCAACATTTATAAACAACATTGCACTCTACCAACATTTATAAACTCTCTGCTGAGTTCTGCAGTTCTTTTTTAGACAAACCTGACAACTAGTAACAACTATCTTCCAAATATAGTAGACTTGTAAGGCTTCAGTCAGTTGCATGCATTAGAAAAGAGTAGGTTTTTCTAGGAAACAGAGTAGATGGCTGATCAACACTGAAATATCACCAATTAGAAGCGGAGATTCAGCTGACATTTATTCATAATAATAATACTGAAGAGCCAAAGTACAAGTTGCTTTTCTAATTTTGTGGGAGACTTGCCATAGCACTGAAATCAGTGGTTGTCTTAAACAGTAGGCATTTTTGTAACAATTGCTTAAGTACCTGGAAATGAAGCTGTTCTACTGTTATTATCCAGACAGAAAGAAGAGTGGTATTTATAGAAAAATGCTATGGTAGCAATATTGCTGTATTGACTACCATTTAGAATATCACAACAGGCAACAGACTTTGGTTTTGCATGTAGCAATATCAGACAATAAAATTCAATTAACCTCCAACTTCATCATGGCAAAATTACTAAAATGAAAATCAATAAAATTCATATTGGACAGCAGCTATGCACATAGAAATTCCCAGCAATGAGAAACAGAAGATGCAGACGAATTAAAATTAGTAGCTGGAAAAGGAATCTCAAAGATGCTATTATTATGCTACTAGATAGAAACGCTCAAATCATGAAAAACTGTGCATCAGTCAGATTTGCTCAGAAAAAAAAAAAACCCTTTTCTTCATTTAGAAAAAAAAAAAATGTATTCATATAACACAATGAAGAAAGATATTTCATTTCAACAGTAACTGCAGAATATTTAGCAGTTTTAAAAGCAAATGCTTGAATCAAGACTTTTGAATCAAGACTTGATCTTTTTTATCAGATTTTTGAAAGAACTAGACAAACACTTATCAGAAAAGTTAATTTTCAGTAGGTTTTTGAGCAGTGAAGAAATTTCAAAGAACTAAGAGAAAAGAATGCTGTAAGATATGTAAGGTAGTAGGGGATTATATCACGAGGAAGTGGACACTTGCCATCTGAGCATCAATCCTAGACATAAGAATGTAAAGCTTGATGGAGAACTTAACTGGTTATGATAGACAAGGAAAAGCTGAAATGTTAGAGCATTAATCAAAATGTCTGCAAAAAACATATAAGGTTGGAAGGGAGCCCTAGAGGTCATCTAGTCCAACCCTGAACATATCTTGCTCAACTAGACATTATTAGACATCTATCTAGACATTATTTTACTGTGAAATTCTGTTCAAAAAAACAAAAAGTTTATTTACTAGATCAGTAAAAAATTAAAGAATTAAAGAAAAAAAATGGTAAAAATATATATACTTTCACAGCAAGTAGAATAAAATGTGATGAGTGACATGAAGGTAAAGATAACTGCAAGGAGTGAGCCACTCAATTCAGAGAGTCTCTAGCGACAAAGAAAGAAAGAAAATATATCACTTGTACATGATGACAGTTACTCTTAAACTTGTTTCCATATTATCAAAATTAATTATAAAATTATTGTTAAAACAAGCATGACTAACAAAGTCAGATATCACACCCATCTTTTGTTCACATTTTTTAGAAAGCAGTAATAACGGAAATAATGTTTAATCCTAAAAGACTCGAAAATCAGGAAATTCATTGTAAAGAATTCAGTAAATCATAGAACATTATTCAGAAATTTCAATTATCCTTTGTAGGACTAATTGCTTCAGACCAGAGAATCTTTTAGGGAACACTTTAAAACAAACAGTACTTTGCTGTGGTCATTGTCATCTGGGATTTAACAGTGTGTGTCACCAGTATTTTAATCCTTGGCTGTGGGTGTTGTGATTTCCCATTGCAATATGTTAATGCTTTTTTGTTCTAGTGATTATGGCAGAACTGTAGATCTGTGAGCACTAAGCTTCTGATATTGGTCTGGGATTTCAGAGCTACTACCTTTGTGTAGTACAAAATAACATGAGAAGGTATTGCATGGGCATTAGCATTCAAGAAAGGTTTGGGCTATGAAATTATTTCCTTCCTGGATGAAACTCAGCTCTGCAATAAAGAGCTAGTTTAAGGTCTTCTTTATCACATTAGAGGTCTTCTTTATCACATTAGCTTATTTAGATTTTATTAACATTGATAAATTACTTTGCACCACAACACAAGTTTATTAAGGTGTGACAATGAACATTATGTTAAACATGCTTTATCCTTCACTTAATCTAGAGACATCCAACAATAAATATGGAATTTCTTCCTCATATGAAAAATCAAAACCTTAGTTTGTCTTGAGAGGCATAGTTTTATCAGAATAGAATTATTCTGGGTGATTAAACACAGCCAGCAATTACAGACAAAGGTTAAATGTTAACACAGTGTAATTTTCCAGTGTCAGAAAGCCTGTATGGCCATGCCAATAGCCAGCAGACAATGTAAAACTCATTTCCCCATTATCCTTCACTTGTGATGTGACCTGCACAAGTCAGCATTTTCTGTAAGTTTTACTTTCAAAAGCAAAATGGGATAAAAGAGGCTCTCCTTACTAATGCTGGAGTATATGGATAAAAATCAAGACTTAAGTGCTAAATATTGCTATTATCCCTCTTATCTCTTATTATCCCCATTTTCTGTGGTAGGTCTGGCGTTTGAATTATTCTGGTCCATACCTAGAAGAATACCAAACAAAAGACAAACACAGCTGGATAAGACACGATTTCTGTCCTAACTAGTAACAGACAGCATCTAGACCTGAGATCTATTCTCATTTCCTGACATTGGGAGTTATATATATATAAAAAAAAAAAAAAGAGGCAATGGAGAGGCTGGAAAACTCCTTTCTGTTTTGAAAATCTGGAAGTGTTTGATGGAGGCATTGTTTGGATGTGGCAGTTGCTTTAGTTCCTTTACAGCACTTCACGTTTTTCTAAATGGAGACTAGGCTGTTTGGTGTGTAGTATCTAGAAAATAGTATAATTGGCAAACCACAGTGTGCAGAGACTTCACCTAATTTAATTTAAATGTTATGTACTGTATTGGGTTCCAGTTTTGCTGACAAAGCATTGAGGAAAGCCTGGGTAGGTGGCTAAGAATCTTTGGCAGAGTTGTTTGAGTCTTTGATTGCCTTCATATTCTTTTTCCTGTCTGTGCTGTGGTAAAATATAGTATGTTAAGTCTCTGGCTTTTTATGAGTGACTCCGAAGTACCTGAAGAGGCAATGACCTGAAATTATAACAGTAATGAAATCTTCATTGAAGCAACATTTGCAATGAATATGCAGCTAAGAGCATAGGTAGTCCTTTTCAAAACACAGTTCCAGCTGATGTGTTTCCAGTATTACAGTACCAATACACATTCATAGTTTTTTCTGATTCATTTTGAAAGATTTTATTGTTGTTTAGGAATTATAATCAGTCAATAGTCAGTTTTGAAATCTTGAATCATTTACATGTAACCCTTGTGTTCAGCTGCAAATGTCTTCATTAAGCATCTTTGTTTTTTGTCAGAAATTCATATAAAACTTTGTGCTGATCTCTATTCAACTGCAGAGCACTCCACTGAAAAATTCTTGAAAAATCCCAAGCTTAGTTTTCTTCACCCTCCCATCTTCATATTTTTCCCTTAAAAATGTTTCTATAAAATATTTATCTACATAATCAGTCTGCTTTGCAATACTGCCAATATTCTTTTACCTCATAAGAACATTTTTTGCTAAATGTTTTATTTATTATTAATCATAAAATATGTAAAGCTTCCAGAAATAAAGAAAACAGAATTCATCTTCTATCTTTTAAAATGAGAGTACACTGTTTACTTTTCCCATATTATTATCACAACTATGTAATAGCTGAATTTTTTTTGGCCCTAGATACACTGCAGCTTGTTCTTCACATCATATTTGTTTCTACTCTATTAAATCTTTAATGAACACATCCTTACGTAAAGATGTAAGATGCCATGGCTAGAATATATTGCAGACAGAGCCAAAACAGTTTTCTTTTCAATTGATAACTGAAGGTCTCATAGTAGGTAAAAGCAAAATCAGTTTAGAGAGGTTTTTTTTCTATCCTAATTTGCACTTTTTTTTTTTCTCATTTGTTTTGTCAACCACTTTCCATGGCTTCTTTGATAATTTCAGACTCTCAGTTCCCTCTGGATGATTTTTTAATTTCCTTGTTCCTTTCTCATGAGACAAAATTAGAATATAAATTTCTCCAGGTTCTTCACTTATTGCTTGGAGACTTGTTAGCTTATTTTACTGCACTTTATGTAAATGTGAAATATCATGTAATGTGCTTTTATATGCTTTGCTGTATCTTATACCATGTGGCAAATAATTCTGCCTTTGTTTTTCAGCCTGCCTCATTGAGGTTAATGGTTAGGTTCCCACTGGACTTCTTCAAAGTTTGTATCAGGAATATGAGAGCAAATAGTGATCTATTAGAATGGCAGTGTAAAAATTCTACTACCTTAGTGAAAAGTTAAACCTTTCTTTACCTTTTCTGATTATGGACGGCAAAGATTTTTAATGAGATTATGGAGATTATCAGTGTTAACTGAACCTTCTGAAGAACAAAAGATTATTAAAATATTTAAAATTAATAGGCAAAAGACAAACTGGTATACTGGTGGGTCCAAGGTCCTGATGACTTATTAAATATATGATTCTTATCCTTTTCCAAACTCTTGGCATTTCTGAGATTATTTCTGGCCTCTTCCATTAGCACCTAGATTTTTTTTTCTAAAATTAATCACCCTAATGGTCATAATAGATTTAAGCTATTCAGAAGAATAAATCTAAGAAAACTGTTCCAGAGCACTAGAATAGGCTGCCCAGAGAGGTTGTGGAGTCTCCTTCTCTGGAGATCTTCCAAAGCCACCTGGATGCCACCCCGTGCCACGTGCTCTAGGTGTCCCTGCTTGAGCAGGGGGGTTGGAGTAGGCCATCTCTAGAGGTCCCTTCCAACCTCAACCACTCTGTGATTCTGTGATTCTGTGAGAACTAATCCGGATTTCTGAATGTATATTATAAACTGCCATTTCAAGTGGTAACTTGTAGTCTTAGATCACTGCCTTCCAATGACAAATTCAGTGCAACTATTTTCTTAAATAAACTTCCAGCACTTCAGATGAATACCACAACTGTTGCTTACTTATTAAAAGAAACATACACCTCTACCTTTTAATATATCTTAAATTCCTCACTCTATATTTATCTCTGTCATGTTCAATTTATTTTTCTGTTCTCTTGTGTAACTGTCTTCTCCTGCCTTGTCATAAATTCCTTTTGTGCGTCTAAAAATAAAATATACAAATAGTTTTCAATAAAATAATTATTATGACTGCAAATCACAAAAAAAAAAGATTTTCAGATGCTACAAACAGCTGTATCTCAATTTGTCAAATCATCTGTTGAGTGACTTTACTGTCCTTAATTTCTAGTTGCTATTTTTCTTTTAACAGCTTTGTGTTTTATGAAGCAAAATTCATATTTATCACTGCTTGTATTTTTTTCTGTTTATATTTGAACTTCTCTTCAGAGTTAATTTAAGAAATTATTTAGCAGTCGTCTAGTAAATACGTGATATCTGGATTCTCTCATCTCGCAATGTGATTTAGTAGTGCTGTGTGAATAACACAGATTTATCCAGAGCTTTCACTTAATTATACTAGAGCTGTCGCAGTGTGACTGATTGTTTGGGTGATATTAATATCTGAATAGTGAAGGGTTTTTTATGAAGATAAATTCCACTAAGGCTGACATTTTATTAACTAGTTCTAGAAACTTGTTGGCTGTTACTTCTTCTGTGGAAAAGTTAATTAACTTTGATAAATAAAACACTAACATGCTTGAAGATAAACACTTTAGGTGTTACTATTTTTATATATATGTATTTGAATTTATTGTTTGGTAAGCATTTACAGCTGTTAAAGGTCTATTTATATTACCTGTCTAATTTCATCATGCTGAATTCCATAATCAACAGGAAGATGTGAGATTTTAGAGAATGTTTCAGTTATCCCATATGATAATTACAATTAAATATTTTTCCAGCCTGGGCTGTTCTGAAATCATACTTTATACCAAATGTTGCTTTCAGAGTTCTAGCGACTGAAAATTATTTTGTCTTCTCAATCCGAATCACAGAATCACCGAATGGTTAAGTTTGGAAGAGACCTCTAGAGATCATCTAGTCCAACTCCCTGCACAAGCAGGGACACCTACAGCATGTCGCACTCGCGCGCACATCCAGGCAGGTTTTGAAGATCTCCAGAGAAGGAGACTTCACAACCTCTCTGGGCAGCCTGTTCTAGTGCTCTGTCACCCTCACAGTAAAGAACTTTATTTTTTTATATAAAGTACTTTATTTTCTACTGTAGTTCAGTGACTCAGATACTATGAGGCTGCTCTTGGAAATTGATAATGTGAACTGATCCCTTCAAAATGGTCAAGATTCTACAAATCCTTCAGCTTTTCTATATTTCCCTCCTTTTCAGAAAAAAAAAATGAAAAATTTCTGTTATGTGTTACTCAGCTGAATCACATGTTATTATCCATACACTAATCTGTCCACATCTTTTTGACTGATTTCTCCATGCTAGTGACTATTTATACTTTTCTCCGTGCAATAGCAGCTGTGAAATTTGCTAACACAACCACTCTTATCTTTTGCTCATGATCCCATTAATAAGGTATTCCTATTTCAAATTCAATACACTGAATTGCATTGTTGCATAGGAAGAATACACTCACTTTTAAAAAACAGATCTGAGAAATTATATAAAATTATAAAAAAAAATATTTCTGTGACATCAGAATAGTTAATATATACATATATGAATATATTGGTAGTCGACGTAATATATATTATTTACTTTCAATTATTTTCCAAAGGTTGTGTAGCAATTTCCTCTAGAAAACCATGCACCTAATAATTTTATATATGTGAAAAAGATTAGCAAAACGCTAACATCAGAGAAGCATTAATACTCCCTTTAAGAAAGATGGAAACCATTTTTTTGTGATAAAACCAAATAGTTCTTATAAACATTCAGTCTACTATTGCAGTTCAGAACCATCAATTCCTAAAGACAAAATTCAGCCAAAAATTTCATAATCTGACAGCCACACTATGATTGCTAATAATATTGCAATAAAATCAGGTTTAAGGACTAGACCACCAATCTGCAATTCACTCTTTGTTATAACACTATATTAAAACACGAAATGCATGAAATACATGATGTTATCATTTGGTAAGAAATACAGTGTAAACCATGGTTCAATAGCAAATATAAGATTAAGATATACCTGAAAAATCTAATCTGTACAACACAAAAAAAATACTAGATAAGCATCTCTGCTGTGGTGGGTGGATACCTGTAATTTATACTTGTATTGTTCATGATTTCAGGACAATGCTGTATCGCAGAATCCTGTTTAAGATGAATTATCTTCAAATAAGTAAATTTGATATTAGATATCAAACCTTTCAAATATCTAAAAGAATCCAGTCAGAAAGTACTGGACAGCTTCTCAAATATTATCTTCCAATTTGAAATAAATTGATCTACAAAAAATTCTTAGCAATGTATCAATGGCCACTCACCTGAAGAATACAAGACAGCAGGTCTGCCTCCTAGATCTTTACTTTTAACTGTTGGTAAACTTCTTTGATGTTGCATCATCATCATCATCATCATCCTAGCAGCAGTGTCAGTGGTAGTAGTAGTAGCAATAGTAACAGTAGTAGTAATAATAATAACAATGCAGTCAAACTTGGATGAGAATCTCCCTTTTGTAAATATTTATGGCATTGTTATGAATTTTTTGCAAGGAGGTCAGTGAATCAGTGATTCTCTGCTTGATGAAAAGTAGTCACACCTGCACAGAACTCCTAACAAAAATTTGCTAATAAAAATGTTAGTGAGTAATCTAAATACCAAAATCCATCCCAGGAATATACAACTTGCCCACAGAAACTTTGAAAATCATAAATTTTGGTATGATTAATCAGACTATGAGCCATGACTTTGTCAAGGACAAATTATCGACATGTCCAGAACAAAAATAAATTAGAATTGATTCAATGTGGACTTGTGCTGGCAAAGTTTAGGCAAAATAATATTTTAATTAAAAGTGCAAATTCAAAAGCAATATCTCACTTAAAATACCTAAGAAATTTGTAAAAGTCAATGTCAAGTAGCAGCAAAAAAAATCTATGTCTTTTAATAATATGTTCTTTCCCTTGGTAATAGTTATAGAAAGCAGTTTGCTATGTTCTTGTGAAATTTCCTTTTGGACAACTGAATCATGTCTGACTTGGCTTGCTTTCCTATACAGTACTCAGAAGATTTCCTTAATGTTTAGAGATTCTGTGGGATCTGAATGAAGACAAGCCCCTAAGCCAAGAGTTCCCAAACTCTTACTGTGCAGATTACTTACAAAGTACCTGCAGGAATCAGCCCCTAGTTACAAAGTTGTCGGTACAGCGATGACACAGCACCCCTTGATCAACAATTCTGCATGCAGATTCATGATGCTTCGGCAGACGATGATTTCTAGTCACATATTCTACCTTCATCTATAACTGTAGTAAGCAGTATTAAGTAAGTAATTTAGGTGAAGTGAAATAAACTAGAAAATATCAAGATGCTACCCTAATATATTAATGAACGCTAGGTAAGGCATTTCCTGGGAAAATGCAGATTGAAATTTTCAGGGGAAATGCACTTAATGAAATTACTTAAATGTCGTATCTTAAGAGTGAGTAACAGGAAGAGTAAAACTATTCCTCCTTCCTAAGTATTATGAAACTATTTTTCAACTTTCAAAATAAAATATTTGGTCACAAATGTAACATTGCTTATAAGAAAAAAATGATTTTTTTTATTCTGTGTGTGATAAATATTTCTGTTTCTTTCCCATAGAAAATATATCGATTGGTCTAAGTAAATAAAAATCAAAATAACTTTCAAGTTACTACATTTGTTGTTTCTTCTTGGTAACGTAACTAAAAAGAATATTCACATATTTCTCTTCATTTTACATTTACATATCTCCACATGCTTTGTAATACATCTAATTTCCCTGAGCACATTTCAAAGCTATTATTTCTCCTTTTTGTTTTTATCAATGAATTGCTTGCTTTTAGTCTGAAAAGAACATCTAAAGTCTTACAACAGTATAAATTAGTGTGCTGTCGTGTGATATATTAAACAGCAGATGTACTATAAATGCTGAAACCTGACAAGAGCTTTTCTAAAATTTGCAATATCAAAACTACAAAGGAGTTTAGAATGAGCATAAATTGCACTTCCAGTTTTTTGGAAGCTAGTTACAACATATAATACTTGAAACTGTGTCATGAATAATAACTGTGTCACCAAAAATACCTGTGTCACGAAACACATGTTATGAACAGTGTCGTGAAAGAAAAATCACCATAAAATAAGCTAGCAGAAGTAGTTCTGTACTTCAGACCATCTTATAAAGTATTCTGGGATGATCAAAACCATAATACCAGACATATAGAAAAATATAAATTAAAGTTTTCCTTAAAGTGTCTGACAATGATGTCACCTAGTGTGACGTATGGAAATCCTTGTCTAAGGATCAATATTTTAAAAGATAGGTTCAGATAATCTACATGACAGACACTATGCTAAAATGCTCAAAAGATTAGTGAGGAATGACATACCAAATCACTCAGAAAACATTTCAGCAGAAACGTTCTTTTTTCATGGAATCTCCTGTGACATTTTTCCGTGCCTTTAGCACCCACTCATTTCCATGCTCCCACAGTTCCCTGTACTGGAGCATTTCAGACTCATTCACTTTTCTTTTATATCATTTTTTTTTCCTTCATCTTTCCCTCTGCAGTTTCCCTTCCTGTGGCTCTTTTTTTTTTTTTTTTTGCAAAAGGCTTGTGACAGATGTCACAGGAGAGCTCAAGCAAAATTTTCTAATGGAATCCTTCAAAAATTTACCAATATCTAAGACAGTTTCATAAATGGTAAAAGTTGATTTTCATCATTAATTTTGCAAAGCAGCAAATATAAACTGCAACAGAGAGAAAATCAGAGTCCTTTTCTGCAAGGAGGCTGTTTATTTATGGCTGTTTGCATCCATCCTCAAAGTCAATCCACCATTTAAAAGAAGAGGCTTATAGATTCCCAACATATTGTTCTTAAAACATATTCTCCAGTTATATATAGTTTTAAGAATGTGATGGATTTGCGTTTGTTTGATTTTGTGATTTGATTATTAAAGTCCATTTTCTTTTGGATAGCTTCCACAAAATAAAACAGTAAATACATAAATAAATTTAAAGTAAGTATAAAAAAAAATCTCCACTTTAGTTTCTAGTTCTTAGTCTCAGGAGAAAGTTTAGGAACAAGCAATCATTTAAAGGCTCTCCCTGCAGGTCAAAACAGATGCATAATAGTGTCATGCTGTGTGAGACACTTGCACTGCAACAGTTTCTCATGTTTTTGCTATGTGCAGAAATAGTGATTTGCGGTTAGTACAGCTGCCAGTCTCTTTGGGTCTCAGGAGATCACACTTCACTGCAGCTATAGTTGGAACACCTCAAATTCCCCAAGTAGCATTGTTCAAATGCAAAAGGCACGACTACCCTCTCACACTGAGAATTTTGATGGTATGTTTGAAGCATACACAACTGATATTTTCAACTCTTTCATTTTTTTTAAATGAGCAGCAACTCACATTTTTTAAGCTAATTACTATTTTAGCATTTAAAAAAATGCATTTTAAGGCATTTTTGCTTTCAATTTTTAAGCCATTCACTTAATATTTGTATTTTATTAACATTTTGAAAGAACTGCAATTTATTAAAATTAGTCAGCATTATTAACAAGCATTGCATCATTATTGTCTCTTTTTTCAAAAATATATCACAAAATTTCTATTTCTAGCAATGAAATAGTTATGCATCATCAAAATGTCACTACCATGATGATATATTTATCTCAAACACAATATCCAGTCATAAACAAGCTCTGAGGATTCACATTTAAACAAAAATAAATGACAGAATAACACAAGCAATTTATTTTTTCATTCAAATGAGTTTTTATTTATTCACTTAAGTATTTGGAAGAGAATAAATTTGTATGCAAGGGGATGTTGCCTTCATAATAACACAGAGGAATAATGACTCAGATTTTATCAGCTGCATGAAAAAATATGCTTGTATTAAAGCACATGAAAGAAATTCAGTGGAGCAGCTAAAGAAAATAATTGAAATTAAAGGGAAGGTACCAATTGGCTTAATGGCTTCTCATTAATGAAAGTTTTTAGGAAGTTACAAATCCTATGAAACAATAACTGTTCTTTATACATATACATACACACAATTTCTGATAACAGTAAAGTGTGTATGTGAAGTCTGTATATGTGTGTGTGCACATGTATATGTGATCATGTGTCTGTGACAACAGCATTTGTATTTTAAAGCTACATATCATTTCATTTTTATAGCTGTCGATGTTTTAGCTTTTAAGATGCAGTTTGCTGTATTGATTCTAAGGCCAAGAATGAATATTTTGCAAAGATTCAGCAGATTAATGATGTAGTCTGTTTTTAAGAACAAAACTATACACAAAAAGAAAAAGTTTATAATTTTTCAGAATAGTATCAGAGACTGAGTACCAGGTATAGCCCTAGTGACTTGAAAGTGATCAAGGCAGGAAATGTGATTGGAAAATATCCCTTAGGTAACTGAAGAATCTGTTTTTGTCTTGAAAGTTATAATGCTGCTCATAGAGTATATACAGACTGCATTTTATAGTCTGCATTTTATTATAACATCCAGCATTCTGCTTAATATCTTTTGTACTTGTAATGTTAGGAAGGAATAAAACTGCTTAATTAGGAGAGACATTTTTAAGGCTGATTTCATTTACAAAACCCTAATTGATGCAGAACCTTGCAAAGTAGATGTAGGTAGGAAATTATAATGATAACTTTCTTTTCTGTGTAAACAGTGGTTATCAAGTGTCTAAGAATGGAAGATTTAACAAAGACAGTCCCATTAAAAGAAGCCATCTGTATGATAAGATAAACTTATCTACACCCATTTGTCTTGCATGAAATAGAAAATTCCACTGGTCCAACTGTCTATCCCTTCAAACACAAACAAGGCGCTTTTTTTTCCTTTTTTTCTTTCATGTTGCTTGTCTCTGCTCTTTCATAGAAATGGGATAGAAAATATCCTAGTAATTCAAATATTCATGCCAAAACTACAAAATCTATTCATACTAATAAAATCACAGTCATGGAAGAAAGGAGTGACCCCAAGAGTTAGTCTATCATTCTGTCTCAAGGCAGTATCAGTCCAAAGAGATTTTACTTTTTTTAGTCCAAAGAGATCACATGCCACATCTTTCCCAGGAAATTTGGTGCTTCTGAATACTCAATATTACAGAGTTTAACAACTCATTGAACTCTCTTTCTCACAGTGATTTAAACTTTTAGCTCTATTCATTGTACAAAGACTATTATGTCTGACTAAACAGTTCTACATTTAATTTATTAAAAAAATACACATATTTATTCATTTGTTTTTCTTTCAGAACTCCTTGTCATTCCCACAGCTGTCCACAGTATACACTTCAGTTAACAACAATCCCCCAAACTGCCTGCAATACCACAACTAGAACCTTAATGATGTTGAAAAGATCTGAATGATTATTCACCTTTTATTTAAGTTATAATGACAACTAAGTATCTTAGAACGATATTTGCCTTTTGCATGGTGCATGACATCATTAGCTCCTGTTCAGCTCGTGATCTCTTCCCTCCCAGTCCATATTGGAAGAACAGCTGCTTAACCATTTTTTCTACATCATGTATTTGTGGAGTTGATCAATATTGTGTGATAAAAATATCTTGCACTTTTCACTATGAAATCCATCCTATTCTTTAAAAATATCCCAAAATGATGCAGAATATTTTTTAAGTCATATGACATTGAGTTGCTACAC